>BPLQ01004958.1:0-131027 GCA_021605075.1 Caerostris darwini | reverse complement strand
TATTATGTTGTTTTTCTTATCTAAGGCTTTATTGGAATTCAATCCATCAAATTAGGCCGCTTACCGTTGAGACATTCTTAATAAAAACGACAAAAAGACCTTAAAAATCAATTTAAAGCAAGTTAAATGTTAAGGATAAAAAATTAAAAGGATAGAAACACCATAATAAAAGTCAGTGTGATCAAGATATGTATTCTTCAGCAAAGAGTACACAAATCACCATTATGTGGTAAGTTAAAGTCTAGTCCCGAGCAAACAAGTAGATGGGCCTTATTGATTTTCTCTGTCTTACGTAAAATACATATATCGGATTTCACAGCCCCTATTTTGGCAAGATGTTGTACCAGACAGTTTTGTCCAGTTCTTAAACTAAAATTTGGCAACTACTTCTTTGCGAGTTATTCAACTAAATTTTTTCCAGTCATCCAAAATTGTCTTCCAGACTCTTCCTTTGGTGTTAAATAATAATTCACTAATAGAAGATGTATCTTAATTTTGTTTCATGTAGTTCTCCTAAAAGAATCTAGCGGCCTGGTGGCCATGTGGCTAGCGCTCTGGTCTTTGGTATCCCAGGCTTCAGGTTCGAATCCTGGCGGTGGCATGGATGTTTGTTGGTGGTTCGGAATACACGTTAAACTGTAGGTCCCGGTTTGTTTAGCCCTCGCGCGCACAAGATGACCGTAGAACGACAAACCAAACCAAACCTAAAAGAGTCAAGAGAAATAGAACACTGTCCAGGAACTTCTGTTCCTTTTATTTTTATAGTATTAGACACATTTTTTATGAAACAACAACATTATAAAGCAATAATTTTTAAATATTATCCTTATTACTAATTAATAATTATCATGCTGTACTAATATTACATTAAAATAAGTAAGAAAGAAAATATGATAACTCAACTTGATCGAAATAAAAAAAAATGTCTTGAAGCCGTTTAGTTTCCACCTTTCTTATTTTATTATAAGATTTTTCTATAAAAGGGAAACTTTTGAATTACATAAAATTCAATCGTTTTTCTTTTAAAGCAATATGTTTTGAGTTATTTTTTGAAAAAGAAAATGTGTTTTTTACGCGAAATGTCGTCTTTATTTAAAATGGATTTGCATTTCCAATTCTAGAATAAAATTATTTATATTCATGCAATCAAATACTTAATTTTGACATTAAAAGCATCATTTGGGAAAGCAGGTGTATTTTTATTTGACTTTTGAAGAAAATATCTCTTAAGGTTTTTTATTTCGAATTCCGATTCGATTTTAAAAGGGTTTCATTTTATCAGTAGAAAATATTTTGTCGCTGATTGAATTTTGGAGTTCTATATCAGTTTCACATTACTTTCACTTTTGCGAAAGATATTCAGAAAAGAATTTTCTTACATAAAATTCGAAAGAACTGAAAGTTCGAAGATTTGTAAAAGAAAGAATTATAAAGCGTTATTAAGATTTATTTTAAAATACGATTGGAATTTATTTTTAAACTAAAGTTATCTTATCAAAAAACTAATCAAACAACACAAATATATTAAGTTAAAATAGAAATGAATATTTTATTTGATAAAAAAATATTTATCTGTATTTTTTTCGCATTCAATTGTCATAATGTAAAACAAAAATCAGATAAATCATAATAAATATATTTCGTGCTAATTTAATACAAACTTCAATGATATTCTAAATTAAATTTTTTTAAAATTATTCTAATTATTCTAATTATTTTTATAAACAATATAAATTATTTAATATTTGGCTGTAATAAAAAGGAGATTATTATTATATAACGAATTCAATTTGCAAAATATCTTCTACTCGATTATTATGGTCGATATAGCTTCAATAAATAAAAGTTTTCACTGAATTTTTGCAATTATAGCATCCCATTTTTCTTTCATTTAAATTTTACGTTTTAAATAACTATAAATTTTGTTAATGTAAAAACTCAAAATTCAGTTTTTTCTTTTAATTTTGTACATTTTAGTACCAGCAAATTACAGTGTCTTAAACAAAATTGATACTTTCTCGTTAATATTTATTTAAACTGTAAATAATGTTTTTAATTATAAGAATAATTATTTAAAAACCACTGTTTATTTATATATTATTTCATATTAACATTTTAAAGAAATCCATAAAATGAAAAATTAAATATAATCTGAATTACCAAGGTTTCAAGAAAATAGAATTGTTCTATTATCATACATCATTATTTATTTTGTTTCCATATGTATGCAGTTAATATGTATGCAATGTATTCATGTGTAGTTATGAATGTATGCAATCAATCATAATAAATAAATGATTAGCTTTATTAATTAGTAGCAAATAGTACAATTAATTAAAATTATCTAAACAGAAAACTGTAACAGCAAGAATCATTATAAATACTTGCATATAATTCTGAAAAAACACATAAAACAGCTTATGGTACTTTAGGTAAATTTTATGTTTTCTAAAATAACATCAAATTTCTCTTTTCATATGCAGTTGTAATAGAAATAACAGTTTGGGAATTACATTAATTTATATTGTTCGTAAATTGTAATTAAAATATAACGATTCTATAATCATCAGAAACATTTAGATTTATAACTGATTGCAGTAAAATGAAAAAATCAAATATTTTAGAGCAATGATCAATTATCAACTTAATAAAATAATAACAAGTAATCCCAAGACAAACTCCTTACATTTGAGAAATATATAATCTACCAGCACATTTTAAATTTAAGAAATCTTTTTATTCAAGATTTACTTTTGATATTAAATGGACATACTCGTACTTGTGAACAATCTTTTCTTATTTATTATTTTGTAATTTTTTTTTCTTTAAACTTCTATCGAAAAGGAATTCAGTTTAATTAAACCATTTTTCTTCATTTATATAAATAAAATAAATAACTTTTGAACATTAAAATTGATAAGTATAATTGCCGATAATTAGACTTACAATAAAAAAAATCTAATTGTAGACAATTGCAATAAAACACGCTGGAATATATGTACAGAAAATGTACTATATTCAAATCCAAGTATTTGATAAATTCATAACAACAAATTAGTTAACTACAAACAATGAATTTTAATTTGCATTTTGAAAACGGATTTCTCATGAGAATTTATTGTGAAGAAACTTATGCTATAGATTCAGCCTAGGTACATAGAGCAGCATCACTGCTCAGTTGAGCATTGAACTTCTGGTAGAAGGGAGATTAGACATTATTGGGTAGTCAAGGTATAGATTTCTCAGTTCTCTCCAAATATAAACATGATACTATCAATAATGGTCACTGATGTAACATGAATTTTACATTAACGGCACTCCATCACTCGAATGGCATCCCTTGGTCAAACTATGTTTTTCATAATTGATTAGGTTTCAATATGATTTAGATAAAATGGTTGTAATTTTGTAATATATATTTCATTTTATATTCATTTAATTACAATCTCAATAGTTCCAGAATTTTTTTTAGTTATAACAAATTTTAAATTTATATCCATACAATAATTGAGTGGAAAAAAAATAATTATCAGTCAAGAATTCATTAGAAATATTCACTGCAATATCTTGCAACACCTATCAACAATTAACAAAAATAATAATTTTCTTTGGTGTCCCTCAATAGCTAATGAAAAATCTTAAAATTGAACTAGAAATGATAACACAAGAGCATAATGAAAGATCAATCTATGTTCAAGTAGCTTATGAAATTTGTTTTTATTTTTTAAGCATGTGATACAACGATATTCACAAATATTAGTCGTATTATAATGTAAAAAAGAAATGCAATTAAAAATTTCCTAATTATAATCTTAATAAAAAGTGAAATAAATGCAACAGAAAAATAAAGGAATTACTTTTCATAATTTTTTAAAACTTTAGTCAGTCCCATATCTTTATGTGACGGATATGTAATAATTCATCAGCATTTCCGCTATTCACACCATGGCATCTCCAAGAAAGTAAGCTTTAATACTATAGCTTTTGAATGGAAGTTTGATTCGGTGTCCCCGTACAACTGTAGTTTCCGGTCTAATTAACCCAGAGTGTGCAAAAAATGACCATAGAGCGGCAAACCAAACCAAATCAAGAAAGTAAGAACCTGACATTGCACAGACAATGGTAACTAAGAACAATTAAAAAGTTAAGATAAAAGTATATACTTTTTAGTGAATAAATAAATAAGAAAATACAATCAATTTTTGAAGGTTCAAGATTTAAAAAAATAAATGATTATAGAAAAAATGATATAAAAGATAGGATTTTCAATTTTTCACAACAATCAATTTTTTTTTCCAACAATCAATTTTTGAATGTTCAAGATTTAAAAAAATAAATGATTATAGAAAAAATGATATAAAAAATAGGATTTTCTGGCTCTGAAAGGGAGGAAAATATGATAAAAATTAAATTTTGAAAAAAAATAATAAATCTTTCTAACAAAGTATTTGAATAAATAAAAGATAATCATTTGATCAAAATATAAATAACTTTAAACATATTCATTGATTAATTATCTAAATGAAATGCTAATTATAAGGATTATTTTAATGATTTAACTTTTTTTTAAAATTATTTTTCCTTAGAAATTAATCCCTTGAGAATTTAACCTTCTTTTCATAAATTCGAAATATACTTATGAAATAAAACATTTTGATAATAGAGAAAAACTTGCATTCTGTGCACATTTAATCTAACAATATGCTTTTTTCCCTAAAGAATTAAATTAAAAAACATAAAGTACTAAATTAGCCAACTAGAAATAATGAAGTAACGAAGTGAAAAAGGCTATTATATTTTTTTTTATATTAATAAAAATCTTTTCCCTTTTATGAGATCTTACATAAAATAAATTAAAGTCAAGAACTTTTTTTTATTTATTTTCATTTATTTTTTAACCAAATATAACTTTCTTCTTATAATATTAAAAAGTAGGATAAAAATCACAAAATATTCTTTATCATTTCCTAGTTTCAAAAGAATAAACTAATAAGAAAACAAGAAATTTATGTATCCTTCGTCCAAATATACAATATTTGCAAAAATTTGCAAATATTTACGGCAAAGGAATGAATTTGGGATGTTTTCGCACGTGCTACTCCAATGATGGCATGGATTGAGTCAATTTATATGCAGTAGTTCCGTAGATTGGGAAGGATTTCATAAGTATTTGAGCACGTTCTCTTGACCATTAATTTCAACCTCTGAAATTAGACAAAGAAGTGTTATAGTAAATAGCTCATTAATTTAAGAAATTAATTTGAATATATTTGTGCAATATATGTTAATTAAATTTGCAGATTTTCTGTTAGAATACTAACAATAAGTTACTTTTCAAGTATTGAAAATTTTTATTTTTTCGTTTAATAAAGTAATTTAATATAAGAATTTAAATGTTGAAAAAAATCTCGAGAATTTTGTGGGAAATTATAAATATTTCAAAGGAAAAGTAATAAATTTTAAAGTTTTAGATGTAATTTAAGATGGCCTACTTTGAAAAAAATATTATCCATATGTCTTAATATACCTGAGACACAAATTAAATTACTTACTTTTTTTGTGTTTTAATATTAAAAGTAAGATTTTTTAAAATTTATATATCTAAAATGGAAACTTTGCAAACATTAAAATGAAAACAAAATTAAAATAAAATTACTAAAATATGCAAACTTTTTATTAAGTGAAAATATTTTTATTCCATTTTCAAATAATTTATCATAATCTTGCTAGAATAATTTCTTAATTGAAATTAGACAATGAATTGCTATAGTAAGAGTTTATTAATTTAATAAATTAATTTGAATATACTTATAAATATATGTTAACTAAAGCATATAAAATTACAAGTTTTCTGTTAGAATACCAACAATATATTACTTTTGCAAGTAATGAAAATTTTTATTTTTCAGTGTATTAAAATTATTTAATATAAGTATTTAAATATTGAATAAAAATATCGAGAATTTTGTGGAAAATTTTTATTCTAATGGTAGTAAAGTAATAATCTCTTTTTTAAATAAGTTTTTGACGTAATTCAAAATAAATTGGTTTGAAAAATATTATCTTTATGTGTTTAATATATTCTGGGATACAAATTAAATTACTTACTTCTATTTATGTTGTAATATTAAAAGTAAGTAATTATAAAATTTAGTTGCCTAAAATGCAAACTTTAAAATGAAAGCAAAATTTAAAAAAAAAAAAAAAAATTACTAAAGTGTGCAAACTTTTTATAAACTGAAAATATTTGTATTCCATTTTTTAAATAACTTTAAAAACGAAATTTTTAATTTATTTATTTGTCATAATCTTGCTACTTAAACGTAGTTCCTTTATTTTTATTTTTATATCTTACATTTTCTTTAAGGAATTATTACTAAAAATAATTGCATTATCATTCAATGAAAAGTAATTTATTAAAAAAATTCTTAAACCAACATTTAAACCACTTCAACTGAATTCCATTCAAATTTAAATCAACTAAATTAAATGAATAATTTATTTGCAGAATTTTTTACCACTCCGGACTTTTCATTTATAACATTGGATCATTTAATTATATACTTTCATTTCTTTTTTTTTCGCACTTTCAACAATACGACATTTTTAATCACACGTTACTGTAAATATTTGCATACATTTAATTTGAAAGCTCAGAAGCTTATTGAAATCCCATGGGGTCTTAAAAAACTGAAAGCATTGCATACCATCACATAAATTAACCATTTCATCAATTCTAATTTCTCATTTTGTTCAAAGACTATAAAGAGAAACTCGGTGCACACAATAAAAAAATGTGAAAGAGAGGAAAGGTTGGAGAAAGAATTAGCAACGGTTTCCAATGGATACATTGTTCGGCTAAAATATTATTAAAATCAGATTTTTAAACCAACTCACGGTTTTCGGTTCAGAGGTTCTGATTCTGGTTGGTTGGAAGGGATGACAAATGGGGGATACTCGAATAGTCGTGTACTTTTAAAAATACTGAAACGATTAGTTTAAAACATTGGGAGATCTCTTGTATAAGACTTTAAAATATTATTAAAATGAGATTTTTTATTCTGTTTCAAGGGAATTTCAGTAATATGTTTAGAGGTTCGGTTTGGTTTGTCTCTGCATGGTCATTTTTTGCAAACTTTAAGCTAATTAGACAGGGTTCTATAATTTAACTTGGATTCTGAATCACTAACAACCATCCATGCCTCTGGCAGGATTCACACCTGAAGCCTGTCGTACCAAAGACTAGATCACTACTTATTTAGAGGAGATTTATATTTTATAGTTTTTATATAGTTAGCTGAGTAATGTTTTAAAATTTATACTTGAATGCTCTATTCTTGGGACACTTGCAACGTACGCTGTTAGCATACAGAAGGGATCATATTGGAATTCCATTGGCGACGACCATTATGGTTACTGCTAGAAGTTTTTCAAAAGGAGACATTAGTTGGCGATTGTAATAGTAGTTTTCAAGGGAGTTCCAGTAATATATTTAGAGGTTTATTTATATTTTATATAGTTTAAAAGTGCTTAAAAATTATAATTTAATTATATTTTGATCAGATTTAAATTTTATATAGTTTACTAATTTGTTTTTTTTTAAATTTTTGCTTTAATGCTCTATTCGCGGGGCACTTGCAACGTTAGCTGTTAGCATGCAGAAGAGTTAAAATTGGAACTCCACTGGCAATGACCGTTATAATTATAGTTAGACATTTTTAAAAGGGTGACATCCGATGGCGATTGTGATAGTACTGTTTAAGCCTCTATTGACTATTAGATTGCTTTGCTTAAATGTTCTGGTTTTTATCCTATACGTCACGTAAATGAAGAGAAATTACACTTAAAATATACTCGTAGAAATCGATATTATTCCTTCATCTCCTTGAAATAGCTGTGCATAATACATTCATGGTGGAACAAGAGGTACTTCAACGTTAAAAAACGTTGAAACTTTAAGTTTTAAAATGTATTTTATTTTACTCTAAGGTCCCAATACACTTTTTACTATTCTATATTAATAGATGTTTCAAATTTGAAGTTTAATTGATGAAACTGATTGAGCTAATTTACATGTAATTGTATTGTAGATAGGAAGGATTTGATAACCATTTAGACACATTCTGTTAACCATTAATTTCGGCCTTTGAAACTTGATATGGAATTGTTTCAATAAATAGTTCATTAAAATGATGACCAGCAAAGTGCGATTGTTGCATTAATATGGTGCGTAGTGAAGATTGAGTATATGAATATTAATTTATTATGTCTGTTAGGGTTTTTAAATCATTTAATATCTTTCCTAAAAATAATGAATTCGTTTTTTAATCAAAATTATGATGTCTTTCATTAAAGTTTGTATTTGCATCGCTGAGAACCGAAATTAATTTATATGTATTATTATAATTATGCTACGTAAAATAAACAGTTGGTCAAAAAAATAGGACACTCTTAATAGCTTTAATTCTCATTAAGAAGTATCGTTAGAATAGACTCGAAGTTTACTGCTAATACTTACGGTGCAATATAGTTGATTAACAAAAATTAACATAAGTAGTTAATTAACTGCTAACTTAAAATTTTCCCATTACGAAACACGAGATTTTTAACATAATTGTTCAGCAAGATGTAATTAGCATACGAGACTTTTTTTTTCATTAAAGGTTAATAAAATAGGGCTTCAAAATTGATTTTTTTTATTGTTAAATGAAACGTTCACTTATTGAATGATATATTGCTTTCTAACTCCTATTTTTTTAAAATTTTAATTTGGAAAGATTTTCGAATTTTTTTTTCCAAAATTAAAAATACTTTATTAATCACATTTTAAGGATTTTTTAAAAAAAACATTAAATATTAAATATCGTTTTTAAAAAAGTAATATTTCCATAAAAACGCCGAGGAATGTTAATGAATGCCTTTTTATTGTTTAGCTTGCTAAAATTTAAATTATCTATCTATTTCTTTCATTAATACTAATTTCAAAAGCTACAGAAAAGCTGAAAATTATATTTGTGTTAGTGACAACAAATTTAAATGAAAAATTGAAAAAAAAAATTAACTGAGTCCTACGTTTAATTTGAAAATGTAAATCATAAGTGATATAACTTTCTTTTGAGTAATATATACCGTGTTTCAGTTATAAAATTAAAAATTTTTTAATAAAATTGAAACAATTATCTTTTATTGACATAAAGTGTATTGTGATACTTTGTTAAACTATTTTTTAAACAAAAATTTAAAATAAATTTAATTGCAATCATGTAAATAGTAAATCAACAATGGCGTTTTATAGAAATCGATTCTTTGGAGTAAAAAACGTCTGTCATAACACAAAATAGTAAGTTACTAAAAAGTTTATATTGCTTCAAAAGAATTTCATGCATATTTTATGTTATTTTGTTTTAGTAACTAAATGTCTTTGAAAGTAAATACGTAATTTTCAGTGTTGTTTTATAAGGTTTTAATATTATATTCATTTCACTTCATACTAAACAAATTAATGTATAAATATTTAAATGATATCATCATTATTTTTTTATTCATGGGGAATTAAAAGACACTCCAATATTAAACAAATTATACACAAATAAGGAGCTATACGAGTGAGATGAAAATCGGTAAGTGAAAAATATGTATAGAAACAAACGATTTAACATTTTAGCCAAAAGACACCACTACTTATAATGAACTAATATATAAGGCCGCCAACGGCTATACCGTGCTGAATATACCGGTTCTCGTTAGATCACCGAAGTCAAGCATCATTGGGCGCGGTCAGTACTTGAGTGGGTGACCACCTGGGAACTCCGCGTGCCGTTGGCATTCACAAATTTGGGACCTGAATGGCGAGTGTCTAGCGGTCTGGCGCTCGGTGCCACAGGTTTCGGGTTCGAATCCCGGCGGTACCATGGATGTTTGTAGTGGTTCGGGATCCACTTTAAGCCGTAGGTCCCGGTCTCCTATGACTGTAAGAGCGTCACGGAGCCAAAGTCAGACTTCTACCTACGGGTGCTACACCACAACAGAAGCTGCTTCCTTCCCCTTCAATCATGAGTACGTATGGGGTCGTGGGCTTGGCCAGCCAAGTGGGATAAGAAGCAACAACAACATATATAAGGCATTGGATCATCTATGGCTCTTTTGACAACTGTCGTTATCTGATTTCCTTTGTAATGTTGGGGGGTATCTCCAGAACAATTTCTCCCCAAACTCTATTTAATCGTCAATTAGATGGACGACATTTTGGGGTGGATCAAAAACACCTGCTCCTTAGACAAATAAAATTTTATATTGTAGAAGATCAAGATGTTATATTTGCCCAGGAAAGAGCTTGGCAATTACGACTATAAGTAGAAGCCATTTCCGTAAGTAGCTGAGAGTTAAAAGTCGAGAAGAAAGAAATGAAAACACGAGATTGATAATACAATAATGTCGATGTATAGCTGTGATGTGTTCCAAGGGTGACAGCCAAAAGGCGTCCAGCTATCAAATTAAATGGTACCAAACACCTTAAATTGTTGGGCTGTGGATCTTGAGGTAACCAGGTTAGCAACTCTTCTCTTTGCTGGTCGTTGTCAGTCTGAAAATAATTTTACTCTAATCATTTGTATTTCAGTATTAGCCCACCACTTCAAACGTGCTTGTTAATCTACGAAGTTGAAGGGCTATCGGTGCAATGAGAGCTGCAAGTTCGGTATTTGAGGTCTGAGAGATCTATCAATTCTATCAATGATCCCTTTATTCCCTGTAGTTCTCGCTCTGACGATAGCTTCGTCCTGCAGTTCTGTAACCTATATAAATCAAGCGCTGTCTTCTTTTAGCTGATGATAGCATGCATGGTTTAGCCCTTCTTTTCAACATCGTCGAATGGTTCAATTGTTTCAACACAAATATTTATATATCTTTAGGTTAGGTTTCAATTACAGGTCCTCTCGGAAATGTAGATATATTTTCATACTGATCTCGACCCTGTATGGGGGACCTTGGCACAAAGTTAGACAGCAAAATCATATTTGGAAGGAAATTATTCTCTAGAATTGGAATTTCTCTTCTTTTACACAGTATTCAGACATTCAGTTAAAATGCTCCAGATCTTTAATTATTAATTCAATTGGTTAACAAAATTTTTGAATTTTTAGCTAAGCAGGTAGAAAATTTAGATAAAACCATATACCTTCTTAGTACGTCATTTTATTTTCTCTTGTAATTTATTTGTTTTTAAAAGCTTTTGAGTAATTCCTGTTATATTATACAGAACTAGCTTAAAATCAATATCTTTTAGGAAATTTTGCTTAAAAGAAACAACAAGTATCTTTTATTATAGTTGAAGTTAATTAACTCATTCAGAAAATAAACTCATTCAGAGTGCAGGCGTTTTAGTAAAAAAAAATTGCTTTGCACTTCTCAAAATTATTACATAGTTTAGAAGTAATAAAAACAAACTTTAAGATAAATGTTAATTTATTTTTGGACACTAAAAATCTAAACATACTAAATTTCATTTTTTTTTTTTTTTAAAATTTTCCAAAACCAATGCATTAAATTGTGAAAATGTATATTATGAAATAACTATATGCAGATGTTTAGATAAATATTATTAGAAATTAACAATAATCATTAATAGTCTTTTTTGTAATGTATAATTTAATAACATGTTTTCAGTGGATGAGGAAAAGGTATTGATAATAAAAATTTTGCGCTTGGCATAATTGTCCATATTCATATAAAGATTAAAATTCAATCTATTTTACCAACTCGGATAGAATGCGTCAATATGTTTTTGATGGCTAGTAATTCTCACAGAAAATGTGACTGCTTATGCCTCTCAAATGTGATAAACCCTATCTGAAATGTTTGAATTCACATCTCTAAAGGTACTTGCGATACAGTATAACTAGACACTACTCTGCATAAATCACATGCCCAGAATGGCCTTAGTAAACTCCTGTTTAGTTTGCCGGGAGAATAAATACCTTTCTAAATACTAATTGTGTCTCCATTATTGGATGCTCAATTTACCATAATTGAAATTCAATTGAGCCATAAATTTTAAAATCATTAATGTCAAGTAAAATTTTTACTATTCAATTGTAATTCTTAAATGAATATTTAAAGATTGCTTTATATACTACTGCATACAAAACGTAAGACCAGTTTTGAATTTAAATTTCTCGGGCATATTGTAGTTCAATTTTTTTCTCTTTCAGGTTGTTGGCACTGTCTTTGACATCTGTATGAAATTTTACGTCAAAATATTCGTTAGTGCTTGAGTTACGCTTGGTTTTGTGAAATGCTAAAACTGATTCTAGCAATTTTTGAAATGCCTCTTCCATCCACTCAAAACGATGCCCTCGGAGTGTACTTTTGTGTTTAAGGAATAGCCAGAAGTAGCACGATGCTATATCATGTGAACATGGTATCATGGCTTTTAACGATATGGATTTCATTTTTGGCGAAAAGGTCACGAAGATTCAATGCATTGTGAGCTGACGCATTCAGTGTTTTCGGTACCAATCGAGAATTGACGCGTTTGAGGCCCAAAACTTCTTTTACGATGGAATTTTGAAATTCCAACATCATCAAAAAGGTTTCTAATTGTAAATCGACGGTTTGCAAGTTTCAAACTTTTAATTTTTTGGACGTGAGTTTCGTTTTGAGGTTGGTGGTCGGCCAGAGGGCTCTTCTTCTTCAACGCGTTCTCTGCCTTCTTTGAACTGTTTTCACCACTTTTAAACATTTCCTTCCGATATAAGAATGCTCACCGAATGTCTTATGCAGCATTCTATACGTTTCCGCAAACAAAATTTAATGCAAGTTCTTTGATCAATTAATTCATTCACTTCAAGAATCGTCGGAATCAGTTTTAGTGTCTCACAGAGCCAAGCGTAACTCAAACGCTAATGAATATTTTGACGTAAAATTTCATACAGATGTCAAGGACAGTGTCAGCAACCTAAAAAAGAAAAAAAATTGAAATACCGTTTGTCTAGAAAATTTAAATTGAAAATTGGTCTTACTCTTTGGGCACAATAGTATTTAACAATTCTCAAAACTCATGGCATGAAATTTACTTACCCGATTTCTTTACATTAATTCGTGTCCTACAAACAGGCAAATATTAAATTTATAGGCAAAGATTAAATTAAATTAAATTCATTGTTTACTATAAATAAATTATAGTAGCTTCTGTAAATACAAGTTCCCAAACTATGTTAAAACCTGCTGCATTTTTTTATCTGTGTCTTAAATTTACTGTATAATAATATTCATGTGTAATTAAGTGGCACTCTTGTTATTAACTGATGTTATTTATAAACATAATATGTTCTGGTGTTTAAAATCATATAATAGCACTCACTATTCATTAGAATAAATAAATATTTTTACAGCAAGTATGTGAAACAAATGAAAATGATCTTAATCAGGGGTTACTAGTTTCTTGAGCCGCCTTTGAGGAAACAAAATTGCGTCATAAATATAATCAGCAAATTATTACTTTTAAAATTTACTAATAGTTGCTAGGAAAATATAAAAAACAATATTAAAAGTAACCTTTAAAGAAACCACTAAGCCACTAAAAATGCTGTATCATAATACTGTTCTTGTTTTTATCTTAATTAGTGAGGAAGTTAAAACATCACTCTAATTGTTAAAACGAGACAAGTATCAAAAAGTGAAAATACAAAACATATATTGGGGTTTAAATAAAATAAAAACTTCCTTATTATGTTTTATGCTATTTCAAGAACTAAATAAAATGTTTATAAATTTATTTGTTTGATGGAATGAACGATCCTGGTCTTAATTAAAGTACTAAACAGTTTAATTGGAGATTATTGAGCTCTTAAAACTAACATTACAACAGCAATTTTTGAAATTACACAGTATTTGGGGCTTATGCACTTACTTTAATTTTGCCCAAAGGTACATTAAGACAAATTTTAATTATCTGAAACGAAAGAGAGCTAATATCAATTATAAGATTCGTAAATGAAGAGATATCACGAAGAGATATCATAAGATCTAATACGAGATTCCTTAAAATATGTAAGCCGATTAGAAGACTTAAAATGAAATAGCAAAAAAACTGCTAATGGTGTTCTGAGACCATTGCTGTTCTAATATATGAAAATCAGAGCAATTAAAAACGAAATAATTTATTGTTTAATCAGCTTTATTTCGAAGATAATTAAAAGGCTGCTTGCTGATATGCGTCTAATGTGTTTTAATAAAGATTATACATAAATCAGGGATAAATATAATGTTAATGAACTAAAAGCACAAAAGAAGCATTTTCCCTACTAATCTCAGCCGTTTGTTTTTGTTTAACATTTCAGTATTTTGGTGTTAAGCACTTAATCCTGTTTACTGTTTTCAGGTCAGAATACGAAAAATTGTTATTGTTTATAATTGTTTTATTATCTATTGTATTAAAAAAATTAAAGTAAATTAATTTAACACTATAAAAATTTATAATTGTTTTATTATCTATTGTATTAAAAAAATAAGTAAATTAATAAAAACTGATACCTGGCTCATTAATTAAATACAGATAATACTTAATTATAAAGATTTTGGCAATAACGTAAACATTTTATTTTTAAATTAAAATAAATATTAATAAAATGTTATATGAAAATAAAATAACGAGATGTTTCTTAAAAGATAATAGAACAACTATAATATATATGATATATTAATCCACCAAACTAATTAAATATATCATGTAGACAAAATAATAATAGTAGTATAAATGTATAGTAAATTAAGTTACATTTTTGAAATCAAAATAACTATAGCTTCTTAATTAAAAAATGCAGAAATCAAAATCTAAATTAAAAAAATCAGGATTTTAACAAAAAGGTATAAATGTATAGAATAAATATATTTTATTTTTTTTTTTATTTTAATACAAATAGACGATTTTATATTTATTTAAATGAATAACATAATATTATTTTATGCAGTATTTTTTTTATTTTAATCTTTGCTATTCTTGAAGAATAACTACTTTTTTCTTCCCATATTTGAAAACGCATTTAATAAAATATATAATTGAAGAGCAGCTAAGACCAGGTATGTTGCATAAACCAAAGCATAAAAACATATTTTCCTCTTTTTCTTGAGTTTAAAATGAATTTACATTGAGTTTTACAGTATTTTATATGTTTTCTTGACTGCAATGCTTTTTTTATGCATTTCAAAAAAATATTTGTAACTATAAACTTGCTATAATCACTATTTGTGATGCGGGTGTGTAATATTTAATAAATTTTTGAATTGCATGATGAAAATGTTTAAGGGGGCCCAATATCCCAAAAATTGTGATTTTTTTTATTAGCTCAAATTATATCTATAACTGTCTTCTACGAGCAAACAAATTTTTAAGCTGTATCTACGATAATTAGGAAGTTATCCAGATTTTATTGAAGATAATAGAAATTTAAAGGGACATCTGGATGTAAACAACCCTTTTCTATAAAAGTATTTATAAGTGGGTGTGTCATTTCCTTCACTAGCTTCACAGAATAAGGAATATTGTGACTTTTTAAAATTTATTCTGTGAAGTTTGTTCCTGGTTTTTGGTGCAAAGTTTATGCAAAACAAGTCATCTGTTACTACAAAAGTGATTCTTTATATTCTGAAACTTAAAGTTTGTTTTAAATATTTCTATAGGTATTTTATTGAAGGAATATTTATTAGTTTATTTTGGATTATTATCAACATACGGAGAAGCAAACAGAAGAATGTGGTTATGAAAAGTAAACACATTTGTGAATGCCTAATGTGTTAAATGCCATTATAGTTGAAGCCATTAATTTTTCATACGTATTTACATTCTTAATTTAGAAAGTTCTTGTATTTTAAAAATTAAAATTATTTAAATAATTTACTCTTGTATTTGTTTTAACTTACAACGGACTATCCTTGAATGACTATTGTATAAAATTTCATTAATTTTATAGTATTGTATAAATAATTTACAGTATTTATTTTATGTATAATAAAAGTTCTACGATTGAATAAAATTTCGATGGAAAACGGCAATCAAAAATTGAAAAAAAAAAAAAAAAAGAAATAACTATAATGTTCTGTTTATTGAAAATTAGAACGAAAAAAAGTAAATAAAGAGACTGGAGAATCAAATTTTATCATTAGTGTCTTAATGTTTTTCTTTATTTTTTTTCTTTATTTTTTTGTACATTTCTTATATAATAAAATTATTTAAATAATTTTCAAAAATTAGTCTTTGAATGATCTTACAGCGGGTATTTGAATCGAGTGTATAAAATTTATCATATTGTATTAATAAATTGCAATATTTATTTCATGTACAAAAGAGGTCTACATCGAATAAAATATCAAACGTTGGACAAATTAATCAAAAATTGAAAAAGATAACTGCAATGTTCTGTTTATTGAAATATAGGAAGGAAAAACTAAATAAAGAGACAATAGAATCTAATTTTATCATTAGTGTCTTTATGTTCTTTAAAAGTTTTTAAAAGGAATATATTAATAGACAGGTTTTAAAAGCGATCTATTTTCAGCACAAATATTTTTCATGTTCTGTAAATGTTTTGTAAAAAGAAGTAAGAATTGCAATCTTGGACATAAATCAATTAACTGTCGTTTTATTTCTTCCATCCAAGGCAGAAACTCAATTTCCTCCATATCATCTTGTTCTTGTCTAAGAAACTACAAATTGGATTTCCTTTATATCTTATCTTTATATCTTTATACTGACGATCGAGTTTCCAAAGAATGAGAGAACATTAATACCTTAATTTAATATCTGAAGTAAATTGATAGAGACAATATTTTTTTATTTGTCTTCCTTGCTTTTATTCTCCACTTTGTGAAGTACCAAACCAATAAATTCTTTACGAGTGTAAAAATATGTGTTCCAGTTTTATTATCATTGACTCTTGTGAAGTAAATTAATGCATATATTGTTTTATTTAATCGGTTGTAAGACTGTTTTAAAAGTCACATTTTCAAGTCATTTTTTCAAAATTTTGAAACCATTAAATGGTCTTTTGTAGTAATATTATATCCCAAATAATAATTTGTGTATCTTTTCAAAGTCATTAATACACTATTCTAAAAAGAAGAAATTCGTTAGCATGCATAGTTAAGTAATAATATTTAAAATATGGGAAGATAATTTTACATAATTTATTGTATATTTCATATCTAAAAATCATAATATGGAACGAAAAACTTTTTATTATTCTTCTGTTTAATTACATTCCTTTTATAAGCACAAATAAATGTTGTACACTTTTTCTTTTAAAACCTCTGTACTACATTTCATTTTTAGCACTTACATCGTAAAGCTAACTCAGTAACAAATTTTACTGCTCAGAGTAAATGTAATTTTGTTTTTGGAAACTTGTGAAAATTGAAACACAAGATTTTAAGTACACTATTATTCACGGCTTCTTGTTATTTTAATGTTTTTGTACATTGTCTGAGCTGTAAATTATATTTCCCTTGTTAATGTTAGTTAATAGGATAATTCAGGCTCCAGAAACATCAAAATTGAAATAATAATGGGGAGGATCTGCATAAAATAAACATAGATATTTGAGTTTAATAAGGATAATAATATCCTTAATACTTAAAAGTAAAAATAAAAAAAAATGGAAAACATTATATTGAGAAATTAATCGATATGATTACGATATTAAATATAAATATTAATTTCTGTAGAATAACGCACCAAATTTAAAACCCCAAAAATGTTTATGTAAAAATTATAAAACTCTTTAAAAATATAATTTAGATTAAAGCAGAAAATCAAAAAGGATTTTAATGTAAAAACTAATCTGCAAAAATATAAAAAATTTGAAATGAAAAGGCTTTCATGAAAAATAAATATTGACAAAAATTATAAGAAAATAGATGTTTCTTAAAAAAATGGATGTAATTTTTATACACAATAAAAATAATTTTTTTTTACTACAGGTAAATATTAAGAAAAATAATAAATGCTTTCAATATAAACATACTTTATAAAAAATATCTTTATATTATTATTTTTATGAAAGGTATAAATTGTAATCAACTGCAAATGAATATAAATTCTATTAAAACTTATATTTGTTTTAAAGAGAAAATTAAAGCTATTCTAAAGCAAATATATTAGGTTTATTTACATCTAAATAATTTTCCTTAGTTAATATTTAAAAAGGAAATGAGATTAATAACGATAACTAATATATCAGCAGTATTTAGCATTAAAAATATTCCTTAACTTACTTTTAATTGTAAATAATAAATATTTAAAATCAGCTTATTTTAAAGCTCTTCGATTATTTTATTATTTTAAACAAAATATTTGTATGCTATATTAGTAGCAATATTTTATTATGTTAATTATAAAGTTTCTTTTTATGAATCCAATAATCAGCTACAAGTTACAGAAAAAAACTTAATGAATATTATTAAAAATATTTCGTAATTTTCCCAAATTTTAATTCGTGCAATAAAAATTGAAGTAATTATTAAATTGTTTCTATAAAATATATAACTAAAACTAAATATTTTAATTTGAATAATTTAAGATTAATTCACGCAATTAAATAAAATCTATCTCAATATATGAATCAATAAATATATAAAACAAAAAAACAAAAAGTACTGTAGTTTTAATTCATTCGATAAGGATGTACAATTGAAAATTCTTTTTCCTTTTTTTTCTTTTTCATTAGTTTATCAGCAATCTTCTGGGTTTGTTCAAGCATTTTGTGTTATTTATTTCAAGATCACTTTAAATTTATGACTTAGATTTGAATAAAACAAATTTGATATGCTATTAATAAAATTAAAAAAGAAAAAATTATGAAAAACAAAAAATAACATAGAAAAGAAAATAAACAGAGATGAAATTTAATATCCATTAATAATAAATTAAAGGATAAATTTATAGCTTATTTGTGTACAGTATATATAGTACTTATCTTATAGTGAAGCTTATCTAATAATTTGTTGTCATTACGAAAGTGAATGGGTATATTAAATTATATAATACTATTTGACATTAATATAAATAACTCAGACGTACACATATTTTCTATTAACAATATAAGAAAGCACAAACAATAAGTTTATTTGTCCCAAATAATATATAAAAAACTTTATTTTCACTAACAGAGTGAATTACTTTCATTATATACTAGTTTGTAATAATACATTTCTTGCAGTATTAGTATAATATTAAATAAAATGCTTATATAATAAAAAATGAAATTTTTATTTGTTCCCTTTTGTAGTAGGAAGGAGAAAATTTGTTATGGAACTAAACATAAAAGTATATAATTTACCAATTTAAAATGGCAATAATAATTGTCGTTATTTATAACTATTTGAGTGATTTCAGTAACAGCAATTCATGTAAAATATATTTTCCTCTTTTATTTATTATGTGTAAATTCTACTAAATAATTTTTTTAATTTAACCAAATCTAGCTAACTTATTTATGTCTAACTCAAAAATGAAATAATGTAACAAACTTAGTGATATTCGTTAAAAGGAATGTATGTAGATTTTCCATTTTTTTTTTATATGTATTGTACATAATGATTATGTTAAGGTTTCTAGTCTACACTGAAATGTTTATATTTTAGATATCAAAATAAATTCCTGAATGAAACAAATAGTTATAATTATTTTTAATTAGTTTCCTCATAATTTCTTCATTAAATATTTATCTATTTTTCCCCTTTTTTTAATAGCTAAATAATAAATTAATTTAAAGAATACATATTTGTTTAAAGTAAATTTTTAATCAAAAAACAAAACAAATTCTTTGCACTAAGGCCATGATCTGTTGTTTTATCACACAATTCAATTGCCTTTTAAATAATATAAATAAAAATTTTATTCTACATTAAACAAACACCATTAAATACCGTCTATCAATTTTTTTATATTGGTAATACTATTATAAAATATTTATATTATAAATATCTTTATAATATAAATATTTATATTATTCTTTACTATGGTGTTTATTGAATCCTGTTCTTTCAAAAAGTGATATAGTAATAAATCAATCTCAAAAAAACCAATGACGAATTTCATTCTATTGTTATTTAAAATACACCTAATAAAAACCTATTATAATTCAGCACTTTCATTTTCAGCCAACAACTAAACAAACTATACACTCATAAATTACTATCAACAGTCACTCATTTTTTCTTCATTCCATACGACCATTTTTCTTATAAGAGTTTTGACGCCATTTTTTTTCTCTCCTTCTAAAGAATAAGAGGAATGGACAAATACGTCAGTCAATATCGCCGCTGCCATTTTCATTCTCGTAATAACATAGTGAATGTAATAGAGAAGAGGAGGTAAAAAAAAAGAGCGCTGCAGTAAATAAATAAAATTTTTTTTTTTTTTTTTTACTTATTGGTTGGGGGTTTCCGAGAGGAGGGGACTTGGAAGAAGATCCCACCTTTTCTTCACCATTCAATATTCAATAAAAGCGTATTGTGAAAGGGGCTCTAAGCATTCTTTTTGACGTCGATTGGGATGTAAAACCCGTCGCATCTTCTTCTTTTTCTTATTCCATTCGCCTCTTACATGGCGCGTGTGTGTGTGAGGATTTTGCTAGAAGAAGCAGGGATATTTCCCACTGCTTTCGCATTATTATATTGGGCATAAAAACGTCGTTCAATGCCTTGAATGAAAAATAAATCCTCAAGAGTTCTTGCACAATATATTTTCTCTCTATTAATCTCAAAACGTTAATTTTTCCCCCTCACAAAAAAAAAAAAAAAAAAAAAAAGAAAGAAATGAAATGTTGGTGGAATTTTTTCGCGATAATTCCTTCCCTTTTTCATGATTGAAATTGGCGATGTTTTGTTACAGGCTATAATCTACGTGAATGGAGGAAATAAATATTTAAAATAAAGTTTATACAGTTCGTAATAAAAAAACTATGTTGAAATTCAACAATTTGTTTTCCTGGAACAAGAAATTCATTGGTGCATTTTCTGGTTATCGCCTTTCGTGTTCCTATGCAGCTATTATGCAGAATGGAATGAAAGTAAATTATTATTCATTTATTTATAGGTAAAAATCAAATTCATCTTCTAGGAATAAATTGAATACTGCAAAGCAAAGCATGTTATTGCGGTATGTATCTCAACATAAAGATTTTAAGAGAAATAAAATTTGGGTTTCAAGAATTTGAAAAGAAAAAATAAATAATATTCCAGAGGTTTTTTTATAAAAACAATTTTTGCAGAAATATATGCTTCGATCTTTTTTTCTATTTCCGATGCCAAGCTACAAGCTGCAAAAAAAAAAAAAAAGAATAAATAAATAAAAAGAACACAAGGAATATAAAAATATAATACAACGACGAGAAACGAAGGATATCACAGACGTGTTTAGCCCATTAGAGACCTAGCCTACTATAACGACCATACACAGAAGAGGAAACAAATGCAGGGCAAACAGGAAGGTTATTATCCATGTCCTCCCTCAAATTGCAGAGTATGCATTTTGGGCTTTAAATATTATCATTCGGAAAAGGTGATTGTTAAAAAATTATGGCCCCTTAGGATTCTGAAAAGGGCAACTGCTTTAAACTTGGGCTGATTAAAGGCTAGGTCTAAAATCGCATTAATGATATAAATGATATTGGTCTAAAATCGCATTAATGATTTAAATGATATTGGTCGAAAATCGAATTAATGATTTAAATGATATTGGTCGAAAATCGAATTAATGATATAAATGATATTGGTCGAAAATCGCATTAATGATTTAAATGATATTGGTCGAAAATCGAATTAATGATATAAATGATATTGGTCTAAAATCGCATTAATGATTTAAATGATATTGGTCGAAAATCGCATTAATGATATAAATGATATTGGTCTAAAATCGCATTAATGATAATTTTTTGATTTCATAGCATTAAATGTAGATATTGGTAGATAAATGTGTTTTCTTGAAAAAATAGTATTAAATTTTAACTCTAAGTAGATTGTCTCAGAATTTGACATCGCTTGATTACTACAATTTTTAATTAGAAAAAGAAGTTTAGGGACTCGATTTATAAAATCTCAGACTCCCCTAGGTACGCATCGCAGTAGCGGCCCTCCGCCTGGAGATTGGACATGCTGGTCTTTCTAGAGATGTACACAGCATTCGGCATATATAACAGTGCTTTGTGCAACTAGAACTCTGAGATGAACAAAGCTCATTTGTTAAGTTACTGTTTATGAAATAATGTTTTGCTCTGTTTCGCTGATTTGCATTCCATTTTTATACTTCATGGCATACAATAATGTAAAATCAAGTGTTTTTGTAATAAAAAAAACTATTTTCAATAGTAATAATTTTTTTAAATGATTATTATATTAAGAAAATAAGAATTACTTAGTGAATTATTTCTTGAGAAAAATAACTGGTGGTAAATTTCACCCAGTACTTATGTTTGTAATTGTATTCTAGTAAGTTGTAATCAACTAAAAATATAGCCACAAAAAAAAAGGTTTCAAAATAAAATTGTCGAAAATTCTAGAAATAAAATAATGATGAAGTTGAATGGAGAAGAAAAGGGCTCAGTTTTTCATAAACACAGTAATATTTTAATTGTTCCACTACATAAGTGAATAATTATTTGATTTCCTTCAGTTTTATATTTATAAAATTAATTTATCGTGAACTGCAGTATATAAGAAATGTATAATTTTAGGACAATCCAATTTCCTTTCAGAACTGTAATATTTCTCCAAATGATAATTTTGAATCTTGTTATATATTTTTTTTAATTTTCTGAATCCTTTAGATAGTCAATTTTTCTTACGGGGTAGCAAGAACAAAACAAATGTAATATTATCTTATTTGTGGTCTCCAGTATGATACATTTAGTTGAAGGCAATCTATTTTTTCTCCTTTTTTCTTCTTCTTCTGATGGATCATAGATAAAGAGATTAGGAGATCCACTGATTAAACCCGGACTTCTTACAATTCACCATAACTGGATAAAATGAGGTTAATTGTCAATTCAAGAGTCTAGCATCAGAAAAATACCTTATTTACAAGCACCCAGTATGTTATTAATTGAAAGGTGAATTGTGATGTTCAGTTTTGTGTTGAATAAATTAATCTTAAATATTGATTATATGAATTCCTGTAAATATTGAATATTGCTAAAGTTTCTACGGTATTCAACGAAGCTTTTTCAAGAAAATCATTTATCCCAGACATATGTTTCCTATATTCAGCAATACTAAATGACGTTAATTGTTAATTTAAGTGTCTGGTATAAGAATGATGTACTAGTTACAGAACAACCAATCCGTTAGTAATTGAAGGAAGATTCAGGAAATTCAATAACTTAACCTTAAATATAGATTATTTGTATTTTTTAAATATTGAATATTGCTATTGCTAAAATATCTAAGCTATTCAGCAAATCTATTTCGAGAAAAGCTTTTTTTCCAGAAATGTAATCCATATATTTAGTAACAATAAGAAGTCTTAGGAATATAATATATATTTTTCTTATAGATAATATTATAGAAGATACATTGGGCCTTCTGATTAAACAATGTTTCAATTCACCATATATGATTCGCCATATATCATGAGATCAATTCAACATCATCATGACGTAAATTGTCAATTTTAGGGTCTTGTATAAGAAGAATATATTAGTTACAAGACAACCAATTCATTAGAATTGAAAGCAAATTTATTGAACTCGATTATGCGTTCAATGGATTGATCTTAAATTTTGAAGAATATCTACATCCTCAAACCAGTTCTGCTACCACCTTCATTTATAAAAATACTCCAATACTGCATTTATTAAAAATAATTATGTGTCTGTTATCAGAACGATATATTAGTTACAGAACAACGAATCCATTAGTGATTGAAAGAAGATATATGATATTCAATAAATGTATCTGAAATATCGATTATATGTATTCTATGAATATTGAATATTGCTAGAATTTCTACTATTTATTCAGTAAATCCATTTCAAGAAAAACGTTTATCCCGGACATGTACTTAATATATTTAGTAAGATTAAGAAAACTTAGGAAGAAAATGCATTGGGTCATTGGGTTATAGAAGATTCATTGGGTCATCTGATTAAATCATGTTTCAATTCACCATATGCTGAGGAATACGTTATTTGTCAATTTATATGTCTGGTATACGAAAAACATATTAGTTAGAAAGCAGCTAATCCATTAGAAATTGAAAGCAAATTTATTGAACTCGATTATACGTTCAATAGATTGATCTGAAATGCTGAAGAATAACTACATCTTCAAACCAGTTCTTATACCACCTTCATTTATAAAAATACTTCCCAAAAACCTCCATATTTTATCCACCTCTACCCTTCTCGAAAACCATTTTCCTAGAGTGCTCATGGCATTTTTGCGGTATCCACCGAATCTATTTCAAGAAAAGCGTTTATAGCAGACGTGTTCTCCTTTATATTACTGTACCTCACGTACAAGAATGATACCCTAAGAGTGGGCTCCATCCGTTCTGTCAGGAAACAAAAAAGGAAGCAAGGATATGTTCCGAAAAAGAAAAAAAAAGGAAAATTTTCGAATTGAGTATTCATTTGAAAGTTCCCCCAATTGTGGGGGATATGTGGATTTAATAACATGACCACGAGGGTACCGCCCATATCTATCCCTCAAGGAAAGGGGGGAAGAACAGAACATGGAATCGATAATAAGAAACGCTTCACTTTAATCTTTCTGTGAATCGATTTAATATGAGAGAGTTAGCATTGAAATCGTTCAAATGGAATTAATAGTCAAGCGGGTGCAATCTATAAAGTCTCGGGAATATTAAAGAGGAATCTTTCATCTCTATCGGCAAAGAGAGAGAATGCAATAGAACATAACTTGACAATATTTTCTTTTATTCTGAATTTCTTTACTATCTTCCTATTTTTGCCAATTTTTTTAACTATCTAAATTTTTATTAAGATATTTAATTAATGAAATAATTAAATATCTTAAAAATCTTTTAATATCTTTAAATTATTATTTTATTATTTAAAATATTTTAATATCTTTAAATACCTTTTTCAAACAATTTGTTACATATTTCTTATTATGAATCTTTCACAATTTTTCTGATAAATATGTAACATTGTCTACTAACTGCTTAACAAAAAAAATAAAAAAAAATATTTAATAAATAAAGTACGTGTTTTGTTTCTTTTGTTCCATATTTATTATAATTGCTCCGTTTTTCTGGTTTTTCACAATTATTTCCATTTCAGTTTTAATTATAAGATTTATTTGATGGTTAAATAAGTTTGCATTACAAATGATTTGCATTAAAGTTCAGTTATTCAATTGACTTCTAAATAATGAAAATAAAAATTTTATTTAACTTTTATCACGGCTAAACATAAATATAAAAAAATCTTATATATCTATGTAAGATAGAGCATAACAATATTTCAATGTAACATTTATTGCAGTTACATTTTCATAAATAAATAATGTAACAGAACAACAGACAGTATATATAACAGAACAAACAGACAGAATAACAGAACAAACAGACAGTTATTATTTGAAACACAGTTGAACACTATCTCTTCAAATTTTACGGATTTGTAATACTATTCTTTAATATGGTGTTTATTGAAACCCTGTTCTTTCAAAAATTGATGTAGCTGAAAATCAATATAAAAAAAAAACAATGACGAATTTTGTTCTATTGTTACTTAAAATACACCAAATAAAAACCTAGTATTAATCAACACTTTGATTTTCAGCCAATAACTAAACAAACTATACACTCCTAAATTACTATCAGCAGTCACTTATTTTTTCTTCATTCCATAAGACAATTTTTCTTATAAAATATTTGGAGCCATTTTTTTTCTCTACTTCTAAAGAATAAGGGGAATGGACAAATACGCCACTCAATATCGCCCTGCCATTTTCAGTCTCATAATAACATGGTGAATGTAATGGAGAAGAGGTGGTAAAAAAAGAGGGCTGCAGAAAATAAATAAGAAAAAATCTCTTTTTTTTTTTTTTTTTTTTTTTTTTTTACTTATTGATGGGGCTTTCCGAGAGGAATGGACTTGGAAGAAGATCCCACCTTTTCTTCACCATTCAATATTCAATAAAAGCGTATTGTGAAAGGGGGCTCTAAGCATTCTTTTGGAAGTCGATTGGGATGTAAAACCCGTCGCATCTTCTGCTTTTTTTCTTATTCCATTCGCCTCTAACATGGCGTGGGTGTGTGTGAGGATTTTGCTAGAAGAAGGAGGGATACTTCCCACTGCTTTCGCATTATTATACTGGACATGAAAACGTCGCTCAATGCCGAAATGAAAAATAAATCCTCAAGCGTTCTTGCACAATATATTTCCTCTCTATTAATCTCAAAACGTTATTTTTTTTCCCTTCAAAAAAAGAATGAAATATTGGTGGAATTTTTTGGATAATTCCTTTCCTTTTTCGTGTTTGAAATTGGCAATGTTTTGTGGCAGGCTATAATCTACGTGAATGGAGGAAATAAATATTTAAAATAAAGTTTATATAATTCGTAATAAAAAAAATATGCTGAAGTTCAACAATTTGTTTTTCTGGACAAGAAATTCATTGGTGCATCTTCTGGTTATTGCTTTCGTGTTTCTATGCAGTTTTGTGTTCCTATGCAGTTATTATACAGAATGGATTGAAAGTAAATAATTATTCATTTATTTATAGATAAAAATCAAATTCATCTTTTCGGAATAAACTGAATCCTACTAGCAAAGTATGTTATTGTAGAGTATATTTTAATATAACGATTTCACAAGAAATAAAATTTGGGTTTCAAGAATCTGAAATTAAAAAATAAACAATATTTCAGAGGTTCTTTTATAAAAACAACTTTTGTAGAAATAAATGCTTAATCTTTTTTTTTATTTCTAATGGCATTTATTATTTGAATAACTTACAAGGCAGGAAACAAATAAAAAAACGTGAAAAAAGTTTCACATTAACGCTTAGCTATGAACTTTTAATTTATCCCGCAATTAAATTGCCTTTTATATAATATAAATAATCATTTTATTTATGATTTATCAGGGATACACAGAAATTTAATATACAAAACCTTATATATCTATACAAGATATATCATAACAATATTTCAATATAACATTTATTACAGTTATATTTTCAGTATAAATAACCATACATAACAAACACCATTAAATACTGTTTATCAAATTAACCATATATTAATATTTCAATATAACATTTATTACAGTTATATTTTCAGTATAAATAACCATACATAACAAACACCATTAAATACTGTTTATCAAATTAACCATATATTAATATTTCAATATAACATTTATTACAGTTATATTTTCAGTATAAATAACCATACATAACAAACACCATTAAATACTGTTTATCAAATTAACCATATATTAATATTTCAATATAACATTTATTACAGTTATATTTTCAGTATAAATAACCATACATAACAAACACTATTAAATACTGTTTATCAAATTAACCATATATTAATATTTCAATATAACATTTATTACAATTATATTTTCAGTATAAATAACCATACATAACAAACACCATTAAATAATGTTTATCAAATTAACCATATATTAATATTTCAATATAACATTTATTACAATTATATTTTCAGTATAAATAACCATACATAACAAACACCATTAAATACTGTTTATCAAATTAACCATATATTAATATTTCAATATAACATTTATTACAATTATATTTTCAGTATAAATAACCATACATAACAAACACCATTAAATACTGTTTATCAAATTAACCATATATTAATATTTCAATATAACATTTATTACAATTATATTTTCAGTATAAATAACCATACATAACAAACACCATTAAATACTGTTTATCAAATTAACCATATATTAATATTTCAATATAACATTTATTACATTTATATTTTCAGTATAAATAACCATACATAACAAACACCATTAAATACTGTTTATCAAATTAACCATATATTAATATTTCAATATAACATTTATTACATTTATATTTTCAGTATAAATAACCATACATAACAAACACCATTAAATACTGTTTATCAAATTAACCATATATTAATATTTCAATATAACATTTATTACATTTATATTTTCAGTATAAATAACCATACATAACAAACACCATTAAATACTGTTTATCAAATTAACCATATATTAATATTTCAATATAACATTTATTACATTTATATTTTCAGTATAAATAACCATACATAACAAACACCATTAAATACTGTTTATCAAATTAACCATATATTAATATTTCAATATAACATTTATTACATTTATATTTTCAGTATAAATAACCATACATAACAAACACCATTAAATACTGTTTATCAAATTAACCATATATTAATATTTCAATATAACATTTATTACATTTATATTTTCAGTATAAATAACCATACATAACAAACACCATTAAATACTGTTTATCAAATTAACCATATATTAATATTTCAATATAACATTTATTACATTTATATTTTCAGTATAAATAACCATACATAACAAACACCATTAAATACTGTTTATCAAATTAACCATATATTAATATTTCAATATAACATTTATTACATTTATATTTTCAGTATAAATAACCATACATAACAAACACCATTAAATACTGTTTATCAAATTAACCATATATTAATATTTCAATATAACATTTATTACAATTATATTTTCAGTATAAATAACCATACATAACAAACACCATTAAATACTGTTTATCAAATTAACCATATATTAATATTTCAATATAACATTTATTACAATTATATTTTCAGTATAAATAACCATACATAACAAACACCATTAAATACTGTTTATCAAATTAACCATATATTAATATTTCAATATAACATTTATTACAATTATATTTTCAGTATAAATAACCATACATAACAAACACCATTAAATACTGTTTATCAAATTAACCATATATTAATATTTCAATATAACATTTATTACAATTATATTTTCAGTATAAATAACCATACATAACAAACACCATTAAATACTGTTTATCAAATTAACCATATATTAATATTTCAATATAACATTTATTACAATTATATTTTCAGTATAAATAACCATACATAACAAACACCATTAAATACCGTTTATCAAATTAACCATATATTAATATTTCAATATAACATTTATTACATTTATATTTTCAGTATAAATAACCATACATAACAAACACCATTAAATACCGTTTATCAAATTAACCATATATTAATATTTCAATATAACATTTATTACATTTATATTTTCAGTATAAATAACCATACATAACAAACACCATTAAATACTGTTTATCAAATTAACCATATATTAATATTTCAATATAACATTTATTACAATTATATTTTCAGTATAAATAACCATACATAACAAACACCATTAAATACTGTTTATCAAATTAACCATATATTAATATTTCAATATAACATTTATTACAATTATATTTTCAGTATAAATAACCATACATAACAAACACCATTTAATACTGTTTATCAAATTAACCATATATTAATATTTCAATATAACATTTATTACAATTATATTTTCAGTATAAATAACCATACATAACAAACACCATTAAATACTGTTTATCAAATTAACCATATATTAATATTTCAATATAACATTTATTACAATTATATTTTCAGTATAAATAACCATACATAACAAACACCATTAAATACTGTTTATCAAATTAACCATATATTAATATTTCAATATAACATTTATTACAATTATATTTTCAGTATAAATAACCATACATAACAAACACCATTAAATACT
Organism: Caerostris darwini; assembly: GCA_021605075.1. NCBI lineage: Eukaryota > Metazoa > Arthropoda > Arachnida > Araneae > Araneidae > Caerostris > Caerostris darwini. The sequence goes on along the minus strand of BPLQ01004958.1, from coordinate 101,109 downwards.
GTTTATCAAATTAACCATATATTAATATTTCAATATAACATTTATTACAATTATATTTTCAGTATAAATAACCATACATAACAAACACCATTAAATACTGTTTATCAAATTAACCATATATTAATATTTCAATATAACATTTATTACATTTATATTTTCAGTATAAATAACCATACATAACAAACACCATTAAATACTGTTTATCAAATTAACCATATATTAATATTTCAATATAACATTTATTACATTTATATTTTCAGTATAAATAACCATACATAACAAACACCATTAAATACTGTTTATCAAATTAACCATATATTAATATTTCAATATAACATTTATTACAATTATATTTTCAGTATAAATAACCATACATAACAAACACCATTAAATACTGTTTATCAAATTAACCATATATTAATATTTCAATATAACATTTATTACAATTATATTTTCAGTATAAATAACCATACATAACAAACACCATTAAATACTGTTTATCAAATTAACCATATATTAATATTTCAATATAACATTTATTACATTTATATTTTCAGTATAAATAACCATACATAACAAACACCATTAAATACTGTTTATCAAATTAACCATATATTAATATTTCAATATAACATTTATTACATTTATATTTTCAGTATAAATAACCATACATAACAAACACCATTAAATACTGTTTATCAAATTAACCATATATTAATATTTCAATATAACATTTATTACATTTATATTTTCAGTATAAATAACCATACATAACAAACACCATTAAATACTGTTTATCAAATTAACCATATATTAATATTTCAATATAACATTTATTACAATTATATTTTCAGTATAAATAATCATACATAACAAACACCATTAAATACTGTTTATCAAATTAACCATATATTAATATTTCAATATAACATTTATTACAATTATATTTTCAGTATAAATAACCATACATAACAAACACCATTAAATACTGTTTATCAAATTAACCATATATTAATATTTCAATATAACATTTATTACAATTATATTTTCAGTATAAATAACCATACATAACAAACACCATTAAATACTGTTTATCAAATTAACCATATATTAATATTTCAATATAACATTTATTACAATTATATTTTCAGTATAAATAACCATACATAACAAACACCATTAAATACTGTTTATCAAATTAACCATATATTAATATTTCAATATAACATTTATTACAATTATATTTTCAGTATAAATAACCATACATAACAAACACCATTAAATACTGTTTATCAAATTAACCATATATTAATATTTCAATATAACATTTATAACAATTATATTTTCAGTATAAATAACCATACATAACAAACACCATTAAATACTGTTTATCAAATTAACCATATATTAATATTTCAATATAACATTTATTACAATTATATTTTCAGTATAAATAACCATACATAACAAACACCATTAAATACTGTTTATCAAATTAACCATATATTAATATTTCAATATAACATTTATTACATTTATATTTTCAGTATAAATAACCATACATAACAAACACCATTAAATACTGTTTATCAAATTAACCATATATTAATATTTCAATATAACATTTATTACATTTATATTTTCAGTATAAATAACCATACATAACAAACACCATTAAATACTGTTTATCAAATTAACCATATATTAATATTTCAATATAACATTTATTACAATTATATTTTCAGTATAAATAACCATACATAACAAACACCATTAAATACTGTTTATCAAATTAACCATATATTAATATTTCAATATAACATTTATTACAATTATATTTTCAGTATAAATAACCATACATAACAAACACCATTAAATACTGTTTATCAAATTAACCATATATTAATATTTCAATATAACATTTATTACAATTATATTTTCAGTATAAATAACCATACATAACAAACACCATTAAATACTGTTTATCAAATTAACCATATATTAATATTTCAATATAACATTTATTACAATTATATTTTCAGTATAAATAACCATACATAACAAACACCATTAAATACTGTTTATCAAATTAACCATATATTAATATTTCAATATAACATTTATTACCTTTATATTTTCAGTATAAATAACCATACATAACAAACACCATTAAATACTGTTTATCAAATTAACCATATATTAATATTTCAATATAACATTTATTACATTTATATTTTCAGTATAAATAACCATACATAACAAACACCATTAAATACTGTTTATCAAATTAACCATATATTAATATTTCAATATAACATTTATTACATTTATATTTTCAGTATAAATAACCATACATATAACAAACACCATTAAATACTGTTTATCAAATTAACCATATATTAATATTTCAATATAACATTTATTACAATTATATTTTCAGTATAAATAACCATACATAACAAACACCATTAAATACTGTTTATCAAATTAACCATATATTAATATTTCAATATAACATTTATTACAATTATATTTTCAGTATAAATAACCATACATAACAAACACCATTAAATACTGTTTATCAAATTAACCATATATTAATATTTCAATATAACATTTATTACATTTATATTTTCAGTATAAATAACCATACATAACAAACACCATTAAATACTGTTTATCAAATTAACCATATATTAATATTTCAATATAACATTTATTACAATTATATTTTCAGTATAAATAACCATACATAACAAACACCATTAAATACTGTTTATCAAATTAACCATATATTAATATTTCAATATAACATTTATTACAATTATATTTTCAGTATAAATAACATACATAACAAACACCATTAAATACTGTTTATCAAATTAACCATATATTAATATTTCAATATAACATTTATTACAATTATATTTTCAGTATAAATAACCATACATAACAAACACCATTAAATACTGTTTATCAAATTAACCATATATTAATATTTCAATATAACATTTATTACATTTATATTTTCAGTATAAATAACCATACATAACAAACACCATTAAATACTGTTTATCAAATTAACCATATATTAATATTTCAATATAACATTTATTACATTTATATTTTCAGTATAAATAACCATACATAACAAACACCATTAAATACTGTTTATCAAATTAACCATATATTAATATTTCAATATAACATTTATTACAATTATATTTTCAGTATAAATAACCATACATAACAAACACCATTAAATACTGTTTATCAAATTAACCATATATTAATATTTCAATATAACATTTATTACAATTATATTTTCAGTATAAATAATCATACATAACAAACACCATTAAATACTGTTTATCAAATTAACCATATATTAATATTTCAATATAACATTTATTACAATTATATTTTCAGTATAAATAACCATACATAACAAACACCATTAAATACTGTTTATCAAATTAACCATATATTAATATTTCAATATAACATTTATTACAATTATATTTTCAGTATAAATAACCATACATAACAAACACCATTAAATACTGTTTATCAAATTAACCATATATTAATATTTCAATATAACATTTATTACAATTATATTTTCAGTATAAATAACCATACATAACAAACACCATTAAATACTGTTTATCAAATTAACCATATATTAATATTTCAATATAACATTTATTACCTTTATATTTTCAGTATAAATAACCATACATAACAAACACCATTAAATACTGTTTATCAAATTAACCATATATTAATATTTCAATATAACATTTATTACCTTTAATATTTTCAGTATAAATAACCATACATAACAAACACCATTAAATACTGTTTATCAAATTAACCATATATTAATATTTCAATATAACATTTATTACATTTATATTTTCAGTATAAATAACCATACATAACAAACACCATTAAATACTGTTTATCAAATTAACCATATATTAATATTTCAATATAACATTTATTACATTTATATTTTCAGTATAAATAACCATACATAACAAACACCATTAAATACTGTTTATCAAATTAACCATATATTAATATTTCAATATAACATTTATTACAATTATATTTTCAGTATAAATAACCATACATAACAAACACCATTAAATACTGTTTATCAAATTAACCATATATTAATATTTCAATATAACATTTATTACAATTATATTTTCAGTATAAATAACCATACATAACAAACACCATTAAATACTGTTTATCAAATTAACCATATATTAATATTTCAATATAACATTTATTACATTTATATTTTCAGTATAAATAACCATACATAACAAACACCATTAAATACTGTTTATCAAATTAACTAACAAAAATATTTTCATCTATCTCAAAAAATGAATTATTTAACAAGCTTTTATATTCATTAAAAAGTACGGAATGGAAATTTTTCATCTTTAATGGCATTTATTGTATATAATGATTATGTTAAGTTACTAGTCACACTAAAATGTTTGTAATGGAGATATCAAAAGGAATTCCAGAATGAAGAAAATAATTATTAATATTTTAAATTAAGCTTGAGTTTTCTAATAATTGCTTGGTTAAACATTTATTTATTTTTTACTTTTCATGTTTATAGTAGCTAAATAATAAATTAATTTAAAGAATACATATTTATTTAAATCAAATTTTTAATCAAAAAACAAGAAAAATGCTTTGCATTAATGTTATGATCTTTTGTTTTATCACACAATTAAATTGCCTTTTATATACTAAAATTAACAATTTTATTTAACATTTATTACGAATACACAGAAATTTATATGACCTTACATATCTAAGATAGAACATAACAATATTTCAATATAATATTTATTACTGTTATATTTTGAGTATAAATAACCATATAGAATAAAGACTATGAAATACTGGCTATCAATTTTTTTAGATTTGTAATATTATTCTTGACTACCGTGTTTATTGAACCCTGCTCTTTCAAAAATTGATTTAGTAGAAAATCAATATAAAAAAACCAATGACGAATTTTGTTCTATTGTTATACACCTAATAAAAACCCTATTATTAATCAGCACTTTCATTTTCAACCAACAACTAAACAAACTATACAGTCATAAATTACTATCAACAGTCACTCATTTGTTCTTTATTCCGTAAAACAATTTTTCTTATAAAAGTTTTGGCGCCATTTTTTTTTCTATCCTTCTAAAGAATAAGAGGAATGGACAAATACGTCACTCAATATCGCCGCTGCCATTTTCAGTCTCATAATAACATGGCGAATGTAATGGAGAAGGGGAGGTAAAAAAAGAGAGCAACAGAAAATAAATAAGAAAAAAAATCGCTTCTCATTTTTCTTTTTTTCTTTATTTATTAGTGGGGGGTTTAAAAGAGACGAGGGGACTTGGAAGAAGATCCCACCTCTTCTTCACCATTCAATATTCAATAAAAGCGTATTGTGAAAGGGGGCTCTAAGCATTCTTTTGGACGTCGATTGGGATGTAAAACCCGTCGCATCTTCTTCTTTTTCTTATTCCATTCGCCTCTAACATAGCGTGTGTGTGAGGAGTTTGCTAGAAGAAGAAGGGATATTTCCCACTACCTTCGCATTATTATATTGGACATAAAAACGTCGTTCAATACCGAAATGAAAAATAAATCCTCAAAGAGTTTTTGCACAATATATTTTCTCTCTATTAATCTCAAAACGTTATTTTTTTTCCTTGCGAAAAAAAGACAGAAATGTTGGTGGAATATTTTGGGGTAATTCCTTCCCCTTTTCGTGTTTGAAATTGGCAATGTTTTGTGGCAGGCTATAATCTACGTGAATGGAGGAAATAAATATTTTAAATAAAGTTTATATAGTTCGTAATAAAAAAACTATGTTGAAGTTCAACAATTTGTTTTCCTAGACAAGAAATTCATTGGTGCATTTTCTGGTTACTGCCTTTTGTGTTCCGATGTAGTTATTTATTTATTTGAATGGATTGAAAGTAAATTATTATTCATTTATTTATAGGTAAAAATCAAATTCATCTACTCGGAATAAACTGAAACACAAAGCAAAGCATATTATTGTGGTGTATATTTTAATATGACGATTTCACGAGAAGTAAAATTTGGGTTTCAAAACCTGAAAATAAAAAAATAAACAATTTTTCAAGAGGGCCTTTTATAAAAACACTTTTTGCAAAAATTAATGCTTAATCCTTTTTCTATATTTCCAATGGCAGGCTATGATAAGCAATAAAATAGAAGGAAACAAGGAATATGAAAACAACAACGAGAAACGAAGGAAATCACATAGTGGCACCTTTAGCCTATAACAGCCCTAGCCTCCCAATAACGACCATACACAGAAGAGGAAACAAGTGTAGGGCAGACAGGAAGTTTAGATGAATCCATGTCCTATTCTAAATTGCAGAGCATGCATTTTGGGCTTTCAAATATTCTCATTCGGAAAAGGTAATTGGCCAAACAATTACGGCCAATCAGGAGTCTGAAAAGGACAACTGCTTTAAACTTGAACTGATTAAATTCTTGATCTTCTTTACAAGTTTTTCTACTTATTTTTTTCCTGTCATCCCCCGATTATCTCCCTGTCTTTTCCTTTGGGTTAGATAGTAATTCACTAATATACGGTAACTTAATTTTGTTCCGTATAGTTCTTTTAAAAGAGTCAAGACAGACATGAACTTGTTATATTTCTTTTACTTTTTACTATTCTATTAGGTACATATTTATCAAGTAGCAACATTCTAAAGCAATAATTTTTAATTATTATCCTTATTATTAATTAATACTTACCTAAATGTACTAATATTACAGTAAAAAAAATAAGAAAGCAAAATATGATAGCTCAACTTGGTCGAAATAAAATATGAATAAAAAAAAAATTTTCGCGGTTTAGTTTGAAAAATGCGGGTTGAAAAAAAATACGGTTTAGTTTGAATCTTTCTTATTTTGTCATAAGAATGTTCTATGAAAGGGAAGTTTTGAATTACATAAAATTCAATCGTTTTTCTTTTAAAGCAATCTATTTTGAAGTTATTTTTTGAAAAATAAAATGTGTTTTTACGCGAAACATCGTCTTTATTTAAAATGGATTTACATTTCAATTCTAGAATAAAATTATTTATATTCATGCAATCAAATACTTAATTTTGACTTTAAAAACATCATTTGCAAAACAGATGTATTTTTATTTGACTTTTGAAGAAAATGTCTCTTGAGGTTTTTTATTTCGAATTTCGGTTCGATTTTAAAAGGGTTTCATTTCACCAGTGGAAAATATTTTGCCGCTGATTGAATTTTGGAGTTCTATATCAGTTTCACATTACTTTCAATTTTGCGAAAGATATTCAGAAAAGAATTTCCTTACATAAAATTCGGAAGAACTTAAAGTTCGAAGATTTGTAAAAGAAAGAATTATAAAACGTCATTAGGATTTATTTTAAAATACGATTGGACTTTATTTTTAAACTAAAGTTATCTTATCAAAGATCTAATCAAACAACACTAATATATTAAGTTAAAATAGAAAGGAATATTTTTATTTGATAAAAAAATATTTATCTGTGTTTTTTTCCATTCTCATGCATACAATTGTCATGCCAAAAAGAAAATCCGATAAATCATACTAAATATATTTCATGTTAATTAAATACAAACTTCAATGATATTCTAAATTAAAATTTTTAAAAATATGCTATAAACTACATAATTTAATTAATATTTTTCCTTAATAAAAAATAGATTATTTGCGTTAATTATCTACATTTTATTATTATAATCGAATTTAATTTGCGAAATACATTCGATTATTATAGTCGATATAACTTCAATAAAATAAACGTGCCCATTGAATTTAATCAATAATTATATCATCAAATTTACTTACATTTAATTTTTCATTTCAATTAACTATTATTTTTGATAACATAAAAATTAAATTTTTTTTTTAATTTTATGCATTTTAGTATCAACAAATTATAATTTTTAAAATAAAATTGATAATTTCTCATTAGTATTTATTAAAATTTTAAATAGAATTTAAAATTATAAGAGTAATTATTTAAAAATTAACTTTATATATTATTTCATATATATTCTATATATATTGTGTCATATCTATTCTTCATATATTATTTCATACCTATTTTTTATATATTATTTCATACTAACATTTTAAACAAATAAATAAAATGGATAATTAAATATCTGTATGCGTATGATTTCAGTAAAATCGAATTATTTTGTTATCAGACATCGTTATTTATTTTGTTTCAATATGCATGTAGAATAAATAGTATCATTATGTCAAATAGTATAATTAATTAAAATTATCTAAATAGCAAACAGCAACAACAAGAATCAATATAAACTACATAGAATTCAGAATAAAGACATAAAACAACCGATAGTACTTAAAGTAAATTTTATCCTCTCAAAAATGACATCAAATTTCTCATTTCATATAAAAAAATTGATGTAATGAAATGATTCAGATATAACGTAATAAGTTCCATCGTAATAGTTTTGAAATAGCATTAAAAATTAATATTTTAATATTGAATGAATCATTGTGGTTCATAAATTGTAATTTAAATATAATGATTGTAATAATTGAATGTATTAAAATGAAAAACATCAAATCTTTTTCAGGAGTGATAAATTTACTAAAAAATACCCAAGAACAAAAGCAAATAAAGCTCTTATAACAGAATTTATACTTTTTCTTTCTATTTAATGGCTTTTTTGAAAGCAATGGTCTGTAAAAATTATAAAACGAGACTCAAGGAAGTTATTTAAAAACATTATAAAGCATTAGGGACAACATACCAAAAACAATAAGGCAAACTCTCTACATTTTTGAATTATATAATCTGCCAGTATGTCCTACATGTAAAAAATCATTTTATTCAAGATTTACTATTAATGTTAAACTGGCATACATGGGGAATTTTTCTTATGTAATATTTTGTAATTTTTTCTTTAAACTTCTATTGGTTTAAAATGAATTCAGTTTAATAAAATAATGAATTCAATTTTAAAATAATTCAATTTCATTTTTCTTCACTTACAAATCATTCTTGAGGAACACATAAATTAAAAATTTAACTTTGAACATTGAAATTATTTTATTAATAAGTCTAATTCCGGGCATTTGCAACTAAATAGGATTAAATATTTAAGTATAGAAAATGTACATGACTCAAATCTAAGTATTTGATAAATTAATAACAACAAATTAAATAACTATAAACAATGAACTTTAATTTACCTTTTGAAAGCAGATTTCTCATGAGAATTTATTGTGAAGAAACCTATGCTATAGATTCAGCCTAGGTACATAGATCATCATCACTGCTCAGTTGAGCAGTCAACTTCTAGTAGAAGTGAGATTAGTCATTATTGGGTAGTCAAGATATTGATTTCTCAGTTCTCTCCAAATATAAACATGATAATATCAATACTGGTCACTGATGTAACATGAATTTCACATTAAAGGCCCTCCATCATTCCAACGGCATCCCTATGTTTTCCATAATTGATTAAGTTTCAATATGGTTTAGTTAAAAGGATTGTAATTTTAAGATATATTTCATTTTATATTCATTTATTTATAATCTCAATAGTTTTAATTGTGAATTTTTTTTTAACTAGAATGAATTTTAAACTTATACCCATATAATAATTGAGTGGCAAAAAATAATTATCAGTCAAGAATCCATTAAAACTATCCACTGTAATATCATGCAACACCTATCAACAGTTAATAAAAATAATAATTTTCTTTGGTGTCCATCAATAGCAAATGAAAAATCTTAAAATTCAACTAGGGACGATAACACAATATAATGAAAGACCAATCGATGTTCAAGTAGCTCAAGAAGTTTGTTTTTATTTTTTAAGCATATGATACTACATATTCATAAATACCAGTTGTATTATAATGTAAAAAAAGAAATGCAATTAAAATTTTCATAATTACATTTCTACTAAAAAGTGAAAAGAATGCAACAAAAAAATGAAGATCTCCTGATGAAGATCTCTTGATGAAGATCTCTTCACAATATCTTCCTTTGCCTGCTTTTAGGGGGATTTTATAATTTATTAAGATAAATTTTAAATTTTTTCTACAATTTAATTATGTATCATGATATAAAAATATTCCAGGTTTCATTCGTTGAAAAAGAAAGTAATTGAATTATTTTTTTATAAAAAATTAAATGTTATTAACTTTGTTAACATTGAAGGAGTAGAATAAAATAATAAATTTATACCTAAAAAATATCCTTAAAACAAATGGAAAGTTGCAATATTTTTATACGACAGATATGTAATAATTTATGAGCATGTCCTTTACATCCCATTCACACCATGATACCTCCAAGAAGGTAAGCATTGGTACCACAGGCTTCAGGTTCGAATCCTGGCGGTGACATGGATGTTTCTTAGTGATTCGGAATCCACGTTAAACTGCAGGTCCCAGTTTAATTATCCCAGAGTGTGCAAAAAATGTGAAAAAAACAATGAAACAAGTTAAGTTAAAAATATATGTTTTCTAGTAAATAAATAAGAAAATACAATCAATTTTTGAATGTTCAAGATGTAAAAAAAATAAATGATTATAAAAAAATTGATATAAAAAATAGGATTTTCTGGCACTAAAAAGCAGTGAAAAATAATAATATATATAAAGCATTTTAAAAAATAAAAAAAAAAATCATTTGATCGAAATATAAATAGAACCACAGTAGAAAAAAATCGCAAAAATCCTGTAATGTCTTATATTCAAATTAAAAAAAAGAGAAGTAATTATGATGTGCGCTGCGCTAAAGCTGAATATATATCTATAGAAACATAGATATAATGAGGAAATATTTGACGATATAGAAAATTCAATTTCAGATATCAATTTTAGTTTTGAAATTCCACTCGATACATTAATTTTAGACATTTTCCTCCAAACTTTATGGAATTATACTTCCAAGATCAAAGCTCACGGAATATATTCAACTTAGGAATGTAAAATTGTAATATAACTATTTGATATCCGTTGTTAAAGTAAATAAACTTCTTATTATCCAAAGTAGGATATTAGCTATTTTGATAAAATCTCTCAAACATAGTCAATAGTTATAAATGAAATTATTTGTTAATATTAATGTTTCTATTTAATTTTAAACTGAAATTGAAGCAATTTTTAATTAATAGAAATATGATTAAAATATATTATTTTAGAAATGGAAATTTGTTATCTAATTAGTTCTCATAAATATATGAAGTTCTATTATTTATGAACCATAATTACATAGAAATAATAATTCAATATGAAAGCACGTATGTTATCCTTATGATTATTTATGAGTCTCATTTATAACTTTTAATTTTTATTTGCCTAAAGTAATTAATATATAGTACAAAAATTAAGTCAATGTCCAAATTGAAAAAATAGAATAAATATGGTGTTTACAGCTGGATGTCTCTGGGTTATAAAATTGAACGTTTCGTTCTAATAGAATTATTACTTATAATACAGTAATAAACGAATTCCATAACAGAATTTAATAAAAATATCAAAAAATATATTCCTATTAAAATGAACAATCGCGACCTTATGTTTTTTTTACAGATAATTCAAAATTCTTGTTAGTAAAATTTTGAAACCATTATTTTCTAATAAGTTCCAATGCTAAATAATTTAACAAGATAGATTAATTTGATATTTATTTTATTACAATACAATACAAAAGGTCATATTCTGAAAAGATTAAATTTAAAAGTCAAATCCTTTTCTAATTGCTAAGTAACTGCAGCTAAAATAGGATTAAATTGTCAAACACAAAAGCCAGAACAAAACAATAAAATTTTCCAATTATCTAGATTGATGGAAACACTTCTTGTTTGACATACTACTCTCTGTAACTAAACTACTCTCTGTACTCTGTGTAATTAAAGTAGAGAATTAAGGGATATTTATTTCTTTTAGGTGTCGAAAGGAAAATCGCTTCAACAGAAACATAAAATTTTGCCTATCACTATACTGACATAACTTGATTCTCGCTGATATAGCAGATAACATAATGGAGGAGAATAGCGACAATTTACTTGATACAAGGACAAGCAAAGACGTATTTTCAAGGGAATTGAATAAGAAATTGATCCTGATTAGAAAATGATTAAAGCTCTTAGATACTTACGTCGAAGGTTTTCAAAAGAATACTTAGTTTGAAAAACTCCCCGTGAGTTTATAAATGACTTGATAATTGAAGGAAAATCCGATAAATATTTCTTAAGGCGGAAACCTGAATCCTTTTCAATTAAAATAAAACAAAAAATATTGCTAAAAGATGTTTCTGTTCTTGTGTAGGATCAATCTCATTAAAAATTCCAGATATCGTGATCAAATAGGTTTCATCATTTTATGCAGATGTGTTTTCGAAGTTTAAGCCTTTCCATTCACCAGGTTCATAAAAAAATGGGAAATATTTTCAAGTAATGAGTTTTATGATAATTTTTCAAATGTTTACTATACCTAGTCTGCGACTTTGTAAACAATTTTATCTAGATACACACATTAAACAGTTTTCTAAAGACTACTCAAACTAAAGTTACTTTGAGTTGTTGTGCCTTGAAATTTTATAATAATGAATCTAATTTTTTTCAACGTCCAAACTGTTTTGAGCATGATCATATGAATCCGAAAATTTTTTGAGCAAGGTGTGAAAGAAAGAGATAGTCTACTTTCAATTTTGGCTAAAGGATAGTATTATCTCCAATGGTAAATCTTTAAATAATAGAAGCTAAATTACATTTTCACTTCTTATACTCTACTATCACTTTCACTTTCACTGCCATGCTTTAAATTTAAAATATCATAATTAACTACCTTAATATCAGAAATATTCCACAAAAGGAATAAAAATGCAAAAAAGAAATTCGAAGAATCATTTGACGTAGATCAAAGTGATAAACCTTCAAACAAAATAGAATTTCATTAAATTTAGCTATTTAATCATAAATAAAAATACCAATGAAGTCTTAAAAGGAATATTTCTCAAAAACTGGATGTTTCAGGCAGTGTTCCTTTTTCTCAATATCTATGTAACTTTAGAATTCAAACGTTTTTAAAGGCACTTATGTTATATCACTTATTTTAACACAAGGATTTGGTGATTTGTTGCTAATTATTTATTTTAGACAGTGATATTTTAATCAAAAATACTAATTTAAAAATTATTTTCAGTAAATAATTGATAATAATTTTTCCTTTTTGCTTGGTGGGATCTTGGTAAGATAAATGGTCTGTTAAAGTATCTATATATCATGTTATTCTAACAACCATCAAAACATCATAATCCTATCTTACATCACTTTTGAGAAAAAGGGACATAAAGTTGATAAATTTAACAAGGTGGAGATAAGGTTTGCCATTCTTCCATTCATTTGTGTTCATAAAACCGTGAATGATTTGAAAAAGCATTTAATTAAATAACGAAATACGATATGAAATTCAATTAAGTTTAAAATATTCTTAATTTTTAAAATGGATTTCTATTAAAGTTTTCATTAAACATTTGATAAAGTTTAGTGAGTATAAGAAATATGAAGTAATTTAATGCCCGGAAATTTAATTTACTTATTTTAGGTATCACACGCAAGTTTGAATTTTGAACTGTAAGATTAAATTCTTTATTAAATGTTTAATCAGAAAAATCAAAATTCAAGAACTTGCAAGTAATATGTTGTTGAAATTAATTTGAATTTACGTTCTTTTCTAAAAGCAGTGGAAGATAAAACCAAATTGAATTCAAATTGTTTTCTCCATTTTTTTAGTATTTAATAAGAATTTATTATTCAAAACAGAATCATCTGAATACTGGAAGAACATTTAGAAAGGATAATATATAATAAAAATTTTAAAAAATTAGATTTTAATATTTCTCTCTGTACATTACGTAATTATAATTTTTAATGCTATTTTTTTGTTAAAAATATACTGAATAAATAGTATAATTCAAAAGTGCCTCATTTATTGAAAATCACAAAAATCTCAACTTCATTTGAAAGGACTAGGCAGTAAAATAAAAATAATTGTTTTTATTGTTTCTAATATTTCTCATGTAAATTAGATGCAGTAGATGAATTTTGAAAGGATTCAATTAAGTTAATCATGGATAATAAGACAAAAAACATAAATTTTTATTGAAATACAAAGTATATGAAATAACTCACACAATATTTAAATGTGGAATTATTTTCTATAAAAGTCCTCTTAGAAAGTTTAGAAGTATATATTCTTCTTTAGATTACTTCATGTATTTGTACTAACTGATGTACCGTAGATTAATCCAAGTACTTGTACTAACAGAAACTGCTTGAAGTACTTGAAGTAGATTACCTTTTGTTCGTACAAGCATTCGGACTAACATAAAGTAGAACAACTTCTATTCATACAAGTACTTAGAGTAACACAGATCGAACTATAGTTGAAATAATCTAAGGTATTTTCAATAACTTAAGTAATAATCTTTTGAAGAACATAAATTTGATCTTATCTCATTACCCCCATTATCAACTTGATCTCCCATTGTCTTTCTGACAGGACTTTTAGAGGATGATAAATCTGTATTTGCTTTATTATATAGTAGGAAAGCTCAAAATTTCCCACTAAAAAATTGAAATTCTTTGCTATATCTTCCTATTGTCAACTTATTTTTCAATACATTGATCACAATGCTTGCTTTCAATGAAAATTAATCTTAAATACTTTTCCGAAATTCAAACCAAAACATAGCTGAAAATCTACGAAATCTTTGCCAATGATTGATGCGGTTAATCTGTGAGTAGAAATGCCATTTTGTTGTGTTGTACGGAAAAAAAGAAGGGTGCAACACCACAAGAGTTCCCAAGTGGCCAACATTGTTTTTTTATCCTATGCCCATCTCCGACCTCTTGGACATTAGTCAACGGGCAGCTCACTATAGTAAAGAACGACAAAAGCTATCATAAATGGCGTTGGCAGTAACACAAAAAGGGAAACAGTAAAGAACAGTAAGGCATATGATGAGATGCTCTCCAATCATTGGCACGACATAGTCGCAAGGGGAGCAGATATTTATATCAGCCAGTTCTATTCTATACAGATGTCTCTGTACGTGATCGTGGTCCCTGACATGTCTAAAGCAAGCCATGCCGACTGCTCCGTGTAAGGGTCTGGAAAATCTTGTTGACTTACCCATTCCATTTTTTCTTAGAAGCGTTCTCTCTATATAGGATAAAATTGTTGTTTTTAATAGAGAAAGAAATGTATATACTGTCTTATGCGCTGCAAAGGCAGAGCAGAATCAGAGTGGCCAACATTGTAGAGGTAATGCTGCAGGTACCTTTCCCTAGTAATACTAAATCTGATACACACTTGCTATTCATCGAGGAAAATGACCGCGAATCAAATGTGAAAGAATAGATGATAATACAGAGTTTGAAAACAATAGATTATAAATAGTTTAAAAAAACGAATATTTTCTCATTTTTTTTCAAAAGTATGAGGAAATAAATATTTTCTCAAAAATATGGCTTAAAAATTTTATTACGAACATAAGACCATAAGAGATGAATGCTACTGTAACGTCTCGGCCTATATTAGACCTATAACTGCTTCAAGAAGAGGGCCACTTTCAGGATTATAGGAACATTTTAAGTTTTATTTACAAGTCCTATATCTATACAAAAAAAGAACACTGGGTTATTATACAAAGAAATAAATATAAATATAAAGTTTATCACAAATGCACGATTAAATCAAAAATGCAGTTATCAAAAGTCGGAGATTTTTCAGAGTTTTCGAGTCTACGACGAATCTAATTGCCTGGTCTGCTGCAGACCTTAATTATCACACGGCGTGATAAACGAAAACCGAACGAAACTCCGGTCTATTCAGTCAATTTAGAGCAAGAAAGAAAAGCAACACTTCTGGTAGATTCGACACAAAAACTCTCTCCCCCCCCCAAAACCCCATTTTATCACAATCCGTCAAAAAGGTGTGGGGTGTGAGGGTCAGCTACCCTCACTTCTCATTGGAGTAGATATTTCTCAACTCGTGATCTGTCACCAATCATGATGGAGCAACTCATGGTATAGTTCATATTCAGCCTGTAGTTGTATCAACCTGTGGCGGTCGCACAGACATTCGCTATTTTCCTGAATCTCATCATACATGATACCAAATATCTACTATCAGATTTGCGTGACAAGTTGTTCTTATTAGTGCAAAACACTAATTGTAAGTAATATAATTACCCACAATACTGCTTGTCTGCTGTCAAATTTGAGCGAGAGTTATTATATACTTGTCAAATAATGGGAATGAAATGTGAAAACTCTGAAAAAATGTTACACTACTCATTTTTATTTTAGAATTAGCATTTTTCCTTAGAATTAATAAAGAATTAGAAGAATTCCTTCTTTTTTATAAGAAGAAAGATTCTTCTGGAGCTGTCAGATTTGGACATCTTTCCAAATTCATCTGATTGGATTAAGTAAACTAATTTATTTTATATTAAAGAGATTGTATTTCTTCCTTTTTGTTTGAAATGAAAATACAATATTGAAAGCTCGAAAGTACTTTTCTCGTTCATTAAAAAAAAAAAAAAAAAAAAAAAGGTTTGTTTCGTAATTTAATGTTGTAAAACTACTTTTTTATTCCATATAGAAGTCTTTTTCTTAGATGTAAAAATTAATTTCACACCACAAATATCTTTAATCGCTTTTCTAACAAATACAATACTTAAAGAAAGCCCAAAACGTTAAATTCCTCCTGACAAAAATAAAGATGCTTATAAAGTTGTAATCTTTGAAAAAAAGACGCGTTTTCAAGTTCTTTAATTATTCTTTCTTTAAAATTGTTTATATAAGCAAAGAAAAAACAGTAAAATTTGTCCAATAAAATATTTATGATAAATCTTTCTTGAAAATTTATAAAAGTTAAACTGTAATGCTTTAGTATAATTACAAATTTTATTTAGAATTAGGGTACAAAATTCTTGAAGTGAACTATATTTTACTTTCATGGATGTAGAATATATATTTCATGAATTTTTAAAATGTCACGATTTACTGTTTCTTATGATATTTGAATAATAATCAAAGGATTTAATCCCTTAAAAGTTGAGAAAAAATACTGCAATACAAAATGTATACTAAATAGGTTTTTCATTAAAAATTATATTTAATATTATTTTAAAAATATTCAAAGGTAAATAAATATAACTAGTTCATAAATTATGCATTTTTCTAGATGTAAATCGTGGAAATTAAAAAAAATATTTATGTATTTTAACCCATTAATATATAAATATATTTTTTTTTGTGACAACAGTGATCAAAATTATTTGAATTGTTATTTTTTTTAAATTTATTCGGTTAAAGTACTAGAAATATTTTTAAACATAAACAGTGAAATATTTAGTAACAATATTTTATACTGTTACTAAATATTCTATAAATATGTTTATTATGTAAAGTTTTAAAGTTAATTTTAGATACTACCATATATGTTCATAACAAAATACATTACAGTGCAGGGAATTTGGACTTTTGTATTTTTAATAATTGTATTAATATTTATTTGTATTAGTATCTGTACAACTGAAAACACATATTATATTTTACTTTTAATTTTAAAATATGAAAACACGAAAAAATGATTCATTACATTTTAACAATCTAGTGTGGAGATAAATTGGTATTTTACTTAAAATTCGTATTTTTTTTTTAGATTTGACACAAAAATGGAATTTAAAAACATCTGTCCCAAATTAAAATCAATATTTCTGTAAAACTTTAGAACAAAAAGAAGAAAGGTTGTTAAAATTAATCGTTCATGTTAACAGAACAATTAATAATTTCTTTTTGTGTTAGAGTATATCTTTTCTCTTTTTATATTAAAGTTTTATCATATATATATATATTCATGATATTTATAAATGAAAATGGACGATTAATTTTGTTTTTATAATTTTAGAAACGTATAAAAAAAAGCATACTAGTTAAATACAACAGTAAAAAAAATTTATATTTTTAAAAAATAATCCTGTAAAGAGGTTTTCCAAATCAAATTTTTTTCAAAAAAATTTAGAAGTTTTTTATAGAATTATTAGAAATATAATTATTTTCTAATAAATGTTTTAAGTTTTGTAATTCTACATTGTTGCTTAAAAATTTTCGTTAATTATTTAAAATGGATATTGATATAAAAATTATTTCTCATTTAAATAAGTATTTATAGATTAAAGCAAAACTTCCTTTTTAAATGGTTTAAGATTCATCGTAATATAAATCAAAACGTTATACATTTTTTTAAAACAAATTTTTACCTACACAATTCTTCGACAAAAAACTCATTATTCAAAATTAAGTCCGAAAATAAGGTAAGATACATATAAAGAGAAGAAATCAGTTGATTGCAAATTAGAAAAAAAAGCATCTTTAAAATAATCTTTTTGCATAATGAATTAATTAATATTATAATGATGGTGATTAGTGAAAAACTGATATTTCCTTTTCTTTAAAATACTGAATACTATAGATAATATTATATGAAGTAAAATACGTTTACGTAAATTCACATGTTATAAAAAACGTCATACAAGAATGTAACTTGCTTAGTTATGGTAGTAAGATCAGAATTAAGATTCAATCAATGCATTTTCAATTTATTTAAAATGGCTTCGAAGGTTTGTATCACATCAAAGTTAGTCATATAGATTAAAATTTAATTTATTTTAATTTTAGTTCATTTTTAATTCATTTTTATTTTAATTTTAGATAATTTTTAATTCATTTTTACTTTAATTTTTTTCATTTACGCTCAAGAATATCTTGTGTGCATAATTTAACGCAAAAATAAATAAATACAAGTATTTTTAAAGTAAATAAAAATAAAAATTTCGTTAATAAAGAAGTGAAGATAAGCTTTTCTTTTTTGGCATAATTCAAACATAAATAATTTAACAAAATATATATCTATTTTTAATCAAATATTTAATGTATATGAACTCATTTGCAATAATTTCTTCTATGTTAATACTTCAAAAAATTATCACATTTAAAATTAAACATTAATTAAATTAAAATTACGTACTTTATTTTCTGTTAGATAGAAAGTTATCTTCTTGTATAGTAAAATACACTGAAGTGACAAAAGTCATGGGATAGCAATATGCAAATTTTCAGATGGTAGTAGCATCGCGTAGAACATGTATAAATGCGCAGTGCTTTCGCAGAGCTTTCATTTCTGTTCAAGTTATTCATGTGAAGAGGTTTTGACGTGATGATGACCGCACGACGGGAATTAACAGACTTTGAACGCGGAATGTTAGTTGGAGCTAGACGCATGGGTCATGCCATTTCGGAAATCGTTAGGGAATTCAACATTCCCAGATTCACTGTGTCAAGAGTGTGCCGAGAGTATGAAATTTCAGGCATAACATCCCACCATGGACAGCGCAGTGGTCGACCGCCTGCACTTAACGACCGAGACCGGCGACGTCTGCAAAGAGTCGTAAATTCTAACAGACAAGCAACACTGCGTCAAATAACCGCAGAAATCAATGTGGGACGTACAAGGGACTTGTCTGTTAGAACTGTGCGGAGAAATTTGGCTTTCTTGGGCTATTCCAGCAGAAGACCAACTCGAGTGCCTTTACTGACAGAACGACATCGCTTGCAGCGACTCTCGTGGGCACGTGAGCATATCGGTTGGTCCCTAGATGAATGGAAAACCGTGGCCTGGTCCAATGAGTCACGATTTCAGTTGGTAAGAGCTGATGGTAGGGTTCGAGTGTGGCGCAGACCCCACGAAGCCATGGACCCAAACTGTCAGCAAGGCACTGTTCAAGCTGGTGGTGGCTCCGTAATGGTGTGGGCTGTTTTTTCATGGCATGGACTTGGTCCTCTGGTGCGACTGGACCGAACATTGACTGGAAATGCTTATGTTCAGCTACTTGGAGATCACTTGCAGCCATTCATGGACTTCATGTACCCAAACAACGATGGGATTTTTATGGATGACAATGCGCCATGTCACCGGGCCACAACTGTTCGCGATTGGTTTGAAGAACATTCTGGACAATTCCAACGAATGATCTGCCCACCTAGATCGCCCGACATGAATCCCATCGAGCATTTATGGGACATCATCGAGAGGTCTGTTCGTGCCCAATATCCTGCACCATCAACGCTTTCACAATTATGGACGTCTATCGAGACAGCATGGCTCAATATTCCTGCAGAAGATTTCCAACGACTTGTTGAGTCCATGTCACGTCGAGTTGCTGCACTTCGCCGGGCGAAAGGAGGGCCGACACGATATTAAGAGGTATCCCATGACTTTTGTCACTTCAGTGTAATGTAAAAAAAATTTACATCATTAAATAATATAATAATAAAATAAAATAATGTAATATTTATTTTGTGTTTTTTTTAATTAAAATTATTAATTAAGTTAATGAAATTATTAATCCTTAATTACATTATTTAAATTATTGAGCATTACTTAAATTAATGAAATTATTAATCCTTAATTACTTTATTTAACTTATTGAGTATTACTTAAATTAATTAAATTAAAGTTACATGCCTTATTTTTTCTTAGAGAGAAAATTTTCTTCTTGTATAATAACATAATGAAGCAAAATTTTTCTCCATCATTTTTTTTATCATAGATTTAAAATTAATTTACTCATTTGCAATAATTATCCGAGTTAATATAAACCAAGTTCCCATCAGATAATTAAGAAACTCACGTAAAACGAATTTATATAATTTTTCACTAAGTAGGAGTTGAAATGTAAATTTGCCCACAATTTATTAATTTTATTGGTATATGTATTCCTTATGATATATTCTTCAAATGCTTTTATAAATGTGGGGAATGAAATTATTCATTTGAACAAGTCCTGATATTTTCTTGTATTTGGGAAGACGAACATTTTCTTGCTGCATTGTCATGCCATTGTATGAGTTTCACCAAAAGTTCAGTTATAGCATTCTCTCGCAACTTAATGTTTTTTTTTTCGTTGAACTTAGACCTACGAAATGTGTACTTGAATTTGAAATCTTTTAAGGAGCATTAATTTCATCATAACTGCTCTGTTGTCTGCGTTTTCTAACCGTCTCTGCAGTCGTATCATTTGAATTTTAATGTTATTTATCAGTGAATTAAAAACATCTTTTAAATGCAGCACTTCACTTCATTTAGCACGTGGAATAAGCTCTTTCACAGGCGAAGTATGCCTCTCTTATCATTGGAATGGAGAATTATAGTGAAAGCATCAAAATGCTCTAGTCAGAATGGAAAAAAGGATATAAAATTTTTTTTCCTTCAGTAACTCGGCTAAAGTTCAAACTCGGTTAATCAGAGCTGGAATAATAGAGGTATTTTTGTATTATCTTATGCTAACTGTTTTAAAAACGTTATCATACTTTAGCATTTAACTTATCAAACCTTTATTATATTTTAGTTGAAAATTTTTATTCATACAAATATATATCTGTGATATTTTTGATTCATATTTAAATTAAATAAATAGTTATATTTTATGTTGCCATTATAGGATATATATATAATTTGTGATTTAATTTGAATTGAAATGTAAATATACTTAACTCATATGATAAGCATTAAGAATTCATAATAAAATTTAAATCAAATAAAAATAAATAAAATATAATAAATTTCAAGTATATAAAAAATTAAAATATAATAAAAAAAATATATATTAAATTTCATTTATAAATAAATATTTAAAGCTACAAAAAAAAATGCTACTTTGAGTTTGAAAAGTTTTTTTATTACCATTATTTGTTCTTTAACATTTCAGAATTTATATTTTAGAATGATAATCCCGCATATGTTTTATGCATATTAAATATAAATTCACCAATTTAATTTTGAAAATTAAAATAACACTAATAAATTATGCTCATTTATTTTTATAGCAAATAATTTTCCTATACATAAAAAAAAATATATAATAAAATAATACTATGGGATCTAAATATTTTCTTAATGGAGTATTAATTTTGTAGATTATATTAAAGTAATAGAGATTTTAATATAAATTTAACGAAACCATAATATTTAATCTGAAACAAAGAACACTCGTTCTAAAAATAAATCAAAATTATTTGACGCCTGTATTTGAAATTTGAAATCAGTTTATTTTTTCTCTGACTCGATATTAGTTTTAATTTTGCTTTTTAAGGCCAATATTTAATCTTAATCTAGTATTTTAGAGTTGTGCTAATAAAATGTTTTTAATACTTTGTGTAATAATGAAGGAATTATGCCACAATGTATATTAAATTTTATTACATTAGATCGCTAAGAAAATATTCTTCAAAGAAAAGCACATCAGTAAATAATGAATAAAATTTGTAATAAGAAGTACACTTCATTCATAATAAATTATTAAAACTTTTATTGAATACTATAAATACTCTGCAATATTAATAATAAAAATATTTCCCTAAAATTGAAAATTTTAAAACAAATTTTCAACGTTTTTCAAAATTAAACGTATTAGAAATTTTTAATGTAAACTAGAATTAATAATTTTCATAACACATGATATAAAATAAGTTTTTCAAAAAATTATTTTTCAACGTTTAATCTTCAAAACGTTCTTACATTGTTACAAACATTCTTAACAGTAAATAGATCTTTAGAACTACTGAATTACGAAAGTTACGCTTAATTAAATTCTAAAACAATTTGTCTGTTTCACCTAGTTTTAAATGATGCTAGCCTACGACAGGCAATTACCCCTTCCTTTAATCAAAGAAATTCCCAAAAGAACTGCATTCGACAAGAGGTTTGAAAAGACTTGTTTCAGGCATTTGTGTCTTAGATTGAGATGGAATATTATGGAATTACTAACATTAAATGGATAAACTTTTATGAAGTCCTTATTTTTCCTACACTGTATTCTTTACCACTTGTTTTACATTTTTCGAGAATCTATTCTTTATCTATGATCAGAATAGATTTTAGAACAATGCAAAATAAGATAAATAGAATAGAAAATGATAAATAGAATATATTCTTCATCTATTCTGAATCTAAGATTTATGATGATCTGATAAAATAAAAAGATAAATATTACAAAATGACAAATAAATAATTAATATCAGAAAGAAAAAAGATTAAATACGAGAAAAAGGACAGATATTGTTGGCCACTAAAAATGTAGATACGTAGTATATTTAGAGCTATCCAAGGTGATACCTTTAGGTTGATACATTTAGGCATTTGCACTCTTATTTTTAGACTAGAATATTTAACAAACATTCCCAGATGTAGACCATGAGATTTCTCAAACTCATCACTTCCTCACCACTACCATATTTTTCAATTAAGTGTTTTGTTTTTGAAAATAAAACTAATCTTGGTCATATTTCACGATATTATTGTGGGATACAAAACTTGGAATTTTTAGTAAGAATTTGCAAAGAAAGGTGATGATAATTTAATATCTTTACAATACATAATTTTCAATTCAATAAAAAGTATTCTTATATATTAAGTATTTTTATATTACTTATTTCTAAAACTAGGGAATTTTAAATTAAAATGAAATTCCAGATTTGGTATATGAAAATCCGATTTGTTTTTACGGAATTTGTAAATGTACATTTATTTCATTAACATCTTCAAAAACAGCAGCTTTAAAGTAAATGTCAAAGATACATAAAAAAAAAAAAAAAAAGTTTAATAAAACACTCCTGACTGAATTATAAATGCTACTAATATTCATATAATTTAAATATTTTACTAAAAAACATAGTATGTGTGCTTCCTTCCTTAAGTACGTTCTTACATTATTACAAAAATCCTTAACAGTAAATAGATCTTTAGAACTACCGAATTACAACAGTTGCGCTTAATTAAATTCTAAAACAATTTGTCTGTTTCACCTAGTTTTAAATGATTCTAACATACGACAGGCAATTTTCCCATCCTTTAATCGAAATAATTCCCAAAAGAACTGCATTCGACAAGAGTTTTGAAAAGACTGGTTTCAGGCATTTGTGTCTTAGAACGAGATGGAATATTATGGAATTACTAACAATAAAGGGATAAAATTTTATAAAGTCCTTGTTTTTCATATATTGTATTCTTTACCACTTATTTTACACAATTAGAACTATTGAATTGAAAACGTTACGCTTAATTAAATTCTAAAACAATTTGTCTGCTTCACTATTTTTAACTGATGCTAGCATACGACTGGTAAGACCTGGAATTTTTAGTAAGAATTTTGCAAAGAAAGGTAATACAAATTTAGTTATCTTTTCAAAACATCATTTTAATTTTACAAAAAGAAGTACTTGGTTCTTTAAATTAGGTAATTTCTGTAAATTAAAATGAAGTTCAGTTTTGGTATTTGAAAAATCCGATTTGTTTTTATGGAATTTATGTATATGCATTTATTTCATTAACATATTTCAAAAACAGCAACTTTAAAGTAAATGCCAAATGTAAAAAAAGTTTAACTTAATGCGCATGGCTGGATTATAAATACTAATATAATTCATATAATTTAATTATTTTACTAAAGAATATATTGTGTGTTCTTAAAAATGAATGTTGTAAGTAATATGAAAGAAAAAAAAATCGTGAAAATAAGAAAAAAATATGAAAACTATTATAATATATATTTGTATTTTCGTATTTAACATTATTTAAAACATATAATTTTAAACTGTTTCTAATAGTTCATTCTTCAATTAAATATATGTTGTTTGCAATCTAATTAAAGATAAACATTCTAAAGTGGAAATCAGCATTAATGATATTTAATATCAATATTTTGGTATATTTAATATACTGGCATATTTAGTACATACTGATATATTTAATGCCAGTTTTTTGTTTATATTATGATAAATGCAATTATTTTGTTTTTTAAATGTATTTATTTATTTTTCATTATTATTTTTAAATTGAGAAATTTCATTTTGAATTCTAGGAAAATATATCAGTTACTTTTAGAATTATTATGTAGGCTTGAAATACATCCTTTTATCCAAATAAATATTATGGTTTTTCTATTAAAATATCCAAAACATCCAAATTTAAATTGCTTGCTTAGCTATTCTTTGAAGAAAAGCATTCCAAATACAATAAATCTTGATGAATAAGGGATCCTTAAATAAATATTTGCTAAGATAACAAAGTTAATTAAAATCAGTTCTCACAAGAAATGTAATCAGAGCTTTCTTTCTATCTGCAAATAACTGCTAACATGTTAATGTAGTATTTAAGTATTTCCGATGCATTAAAATATAATATAAATGTTTAACATGTATAAAACCACTGCATGCATTTTTAATTATACATTTTTTAAATGTATTGCAAAAAACATTTTAAGACAACACTTTAGTTTTTACATTTAAGAACATAGAAAATAATCTTACCATTTACGAGAATTTAATTTTGCAATTTTTTTCTCTTTTTTTAGGTTGCTGGCATTGTCCTTAGCATCTGTGTGAAACGTGACGTCAAAATATTCATTAGTGTTTGAGTTGCTCTTGGCTTTGTGAGGCGCTAAAAGTGATTCCGGCGATTTTTGAAATGTCTGAATTAATTGAGCAAAGAACTTGCATTAAATTTTGTTTGCAAAAACATATAGAATTTAGCAGAAGGCATTCGGTGAGCATTCCTGTATCGGAAAGAAATGTTTAGAAGTGGCATATACAGTTCAAAGAGGGTAGAGAACGCATTAAAGACGGAGGGCGCTCTGGACGACCAACAACCTCAACCAACGTCCAACAAATTAAATATTTGGTGCTTGCAAACCGTCGATTTACAATTAGAGATCGCTGCTGGTGTTGGAATTTCAAAAGGATCGGTCAATTCCGTTTTGGGCCTCAGACGCGTCAAATCTCGATTGGTACCGAAACATTGAATGTGGCAGCTCTCACTGCATTGACTTTTCTAAAAAATTAAACCCACATCGTCCCACAACACTCTATTCACACCATGCGAGGACACCATTTGAGTCGATTGAAGAGATTCAACGCTAATCGGCGCTCGCTTTGAAGGCCATCCCGGCTAATGACTTTTAAGCATGCATTGATGATTGGAAAAAATTTGGCGTAAGTGCATTGTGTCTGGACGGGATTACTTTGAAGGTGATGAAACAAATTTGGAAGAATAAATAAAGAGTTTTTGAAAAAAAAATAATTGGTCTCCTTTTTTGGGCACAGTCGTAGATGCGACATGTACAAAATCACTGCATGCGTTGTACATTATATATTTTTTAAATGTAAAAAACATTTTAAGACAACACTTTAGTTTTACATTCAAAAATATATAGAGTAATCGTTTATTTACGAGAATTAAATTAAACCCTCTTAAACTACCTGAGACCAGAAGTCATTATAATCTCAGATCATTATGTGAAAATTCAAATCCGAGCATTCTCTAATTTATTTCAGAAGGTGCGCAAGTGTATCTGCAGTTGTGTAATCAACATCAATAAATAAGTACACTAAAAAGGGTTCTATTATCATCAACATCAACAACGATTGCCAAAAAAAAAACAAAAGTAACATTAACATCTTTAATAAAATGTTAAATCTTTAATGAATTTTAATAAATTTATAAATTTATAAATTTGATCAGGACAGAAAATCATGATTTTTTAAAAATATAAGCATCTATCAATCTCCTTCTTCATCACAATCACATTGTGAAAATGTTCAAAAATTTTGCTTTTGCTTGTTAATATAAATTAATGCTGATGACGTTAAATTATTTAAATTATTTCTTTTCATGCGAAAAAAAATTAGATGATTTAAATCACCATTTATTACATTTTAAGCGATAAATTCATATTCGATCGTACTTTTTTCTGTTGTTTTATTTATTCCAATGAGCCTCAAAGAAATGCATTGGCCTGATTCAATTTTAGAAAATAGTATAACAAGTTATCTTAAATTTGTAATTTTTTGGCAAAATGCCCCATGATTAGGGCTTTTATGTTTCCTTTTTACTCTTACACTTAGAATGATATATTTGAAGGTACAAAAAGGAAAAAGTAGCTAGATTTAGTTTGAAAAAGTATCATATTATTTACATTATTGATTTTATTTAGTCGATACATATATATAGGGTTATCACTGAAAGACTGAATGCATTGAAAACCTAATTTATTCAGTTTCAATCTTTTCTGTTTTCATTCTGAAGATTAGAATTAAATATTAAATATTAAGACAAAAATCAAAAAGAGTTACCTGAATAAATAGGAAATCGGTAGAAATGTAGTTTATTTATATGAAAAAATGATTAAAATTTCAGAAGTGGGGAATGCATCTTTCAAAAGATACAAATATAGGATTGCTATAGAAAGATAAAAGGGTTTGAAAAAGTCATAGCTTATTCGGTTTCAATCTTTTATATATTCTTTTCTTTAGATTATTAAGCATTTCTTGGAAATTAAAATGTATGATGTGCAACAACGAATCAAAGTCACTGAATTTTTCTATTCCATTGGAAGATAAATTATTCAGATTCAGACAATACAGGTAACATGTTAATATCAAAGTATCCCCTAGAGATAAGAACGACCAGAAAAACTCACAAGACTTCACAGAAGGAAAAAAAAGGATCTTTCAGATCGGGCAATTAGGCTCCAAATTCTGCCCACACAGTGCAAAACCTGGAAAGAAGATTCCGAAAAGTTCCCAAGCTTTCGCAGAAGGAAAATGAGCTGTTAGGCACACCATCTTAAGGATTTCTTTTGTAAGAGATCTTAAAGATGTTATCCAAAAGATGTGCAGTGGAAGTATTATAAAGGAGCTATTAAGAAGGATTTATTTTTGAATTTTGACAAAAAAAAATTGAATTTGAAAAATTAAAGGCTATTGGGGTTTTTGATAGGCGTTATAGAATAAGTTAAGAGATTTTGTAGATTATATATTATGCTCATATATGATAATAAGAAATGAAGTTACACATATATGAAAGAAACATGTATTTTATTAGAGGCTTAAAACGAAAAATGCACAATGTATTTGCAAAAAACAAACCAAAGATGTGCAATGAACAACAGCTACCCTGAAGGACGACAACTTTGAAACACTTGTTAGACATAAAGTCTGCCAAGTTATCAATAAGGCACTAGAATATTCTGTCCTGTTCCTCCAGAAAGATCTTTCCAATCAAGTGACAGTCGTAGGGCGATAGGCGGGTAGCAATTCGATTGCCTACCAAGTGCCAAATAAGTTATATTGGGTTGTTGTTGAAATAACATGCTGTCCAAACTATTCGTAGGATTTCATCATGGTAAAGGAAATTGTTCTTTAGTCCAATACGATATGGCCTGCAATTGTCCTCATTAAAATGAAATCATTCCAGCGTAATGGACTTCAAAAGGTGTAAGCATCTGATCTCTGGCCCGCATAGTCGTGAAGATCTATTTCTAATAATGCGAATTCATTAATAGAGATACCATTCAGGACCAACACTTCCCCTCCTCCATGACACTTGTTTGCACAAATGGTGAGATTACTTCAAGTTCCACGTTCTCTCAAGAATAAAATGCTTCTGGATTCAAGAATAAAATGCTTCCATTCATGTATTCTCCATTTGACATGTTTTTTGCTGACTCTCTGCGGGCAGCAAGATGACGTGCCTGTTAACGAAGCGTATATCATTGGTCTATGAGCATACAGTCTTACAGTAAGAAGTCGGTATCGGATGGTTTAATCGAAACTGCGATACAAATATATGAGTGAAGATGTTGTTCAAGAAAAGGGACATCCTTATTTCAGTTTCTTCTGGCAGTCAGTAAGTATCGATCCTCATTTGACGTTGTTGCTCGTATATGACCTTGGCCTGGTTTTTGATATGCATTTCCATTCTCAAAAATATTTCCAGATCCTGGAAGTCAACCTTGCGAAACTGTGGATTCCACAACTATTGGTTGCATTTGACCCGGCTTCTAACCAAACAATAATTTTCCAAATTTCTGATTAGAATAAATGATTTCATCCAGACATCACCTCACTGATAAAAAATACTCAAAGCAAGACGATAATACATTTTTACCTTTTTCATAAAGTAGGCTGACAACTTATTTTCATCGCTATAGGCAGCACGCCATTTTAAAACACCACAGATATAAAATGTTATGTCTCTACATTTTACAACGTTAGACATTTTGCATATTTAACGTTATTTTTTAAATTTTGATGATAAAAATTCCAATTATACAATTTTTGAATGGAAAACTTAAAATACCCTTTAATTTTTGGAGCAATGTATTTAGATGACTTTATTTCTCTTTAGTTATAAAAGGTTAACCAAAGTAAACCGATAACCCTCTTTTTTTTTGGAAAGCAAACGATAATTTCATGGATTATTATAAGTTTTGAATCTCTCAATAGAATAGAAAAAATTCGATGAGTTTTACTCATTCCTGGAAATCTTAGTTAAAGTACGCCCTATAATCTACTTAAGGTGTCCTATAAGTTACAAAAAAATTTAAAACGAACAAATTATCTCCTTTCAACGCCTTTAGTATTTCATATAAGTAATAAATCTCATAAATATATATATATATATATATATATATATATATATAATATAATATAATATAATATAATATAATATAATATAATATAATATAACCATCCAATCAATAAAACGTTCACCGCTCTCTGATTCTTCTAGAAGCTGTTAAGCTGTTATCCGGCTTGAAATTGAATTGTAGTCATTTTGCGGGATTTTCTTGCCAAATTACCTCCATTTGTTGAGTTTGATCAATAAAATCTTTGGAAAATCAGAAGCGTCCAATTCATAAGACTATAAATGTGGTCAGTTGCAATATCTTGAAATTCCAGCTATTTTTTAACATTAAACCATTAAAATTTAATCTTTCATATATTAGATTGAAATATGTTTGTCTACGTTTTTTAGTACCAAAATCAGTATAGAATTTAAATACTAAAGCACATTTTGGTCTAAGAATATTTATTAAATATAAATTTGTAAAATAATTCTAATTTCTTATATTTGATTTTTATTTACATTTCTTTATTTAACTTACAGAGTTAAATAAACTATGATTATAACTGTTTATAGTCTTGAGAAGTGTAAGTTAATTTAAAAGAAGTTTTAAAATGTACAAGAATGAAAATTCTCACATGCATTTATTTTATAAGGTATAAATTTTTAATATAGAAAAATAATAATAATGTATAATTATAATTTAAAATTTTAAATAACCATTTCCATTTTCCAGTCCCCTTAAATATTTTCTTCATTTTTAATTATTTTAAGCCCTTTTGATATCTCCATGAAATAAAATCTTTTTCACTTTATATGTATGCAATACATAGGCAAGATATAGAAAATAGACATTGCGTGTGTGTATGTTACCGATTGTTTTAGCCTTATGCATAGCAGAACGACGTTGCAAGACACATTTGAATGTATTCCCTTATAAATTTGTGTCGTAAACTTATTTTTAAATAAAAATACTAAACTTGAAAATGGCAATACAGTTAACTTAAAATATTGGTATTGCCTTAGTAAATGCCAAGAAAAATATCCTGTTAAAACAATTTTTATCTTTCTCAATATTTTTGGTGGATTATGAAGAAAAGCTGAATATATAATTCAATTCAATAAAGTGTTCGCAATGAACAAAAATGAAACAGTTAGCAAGAAATAATTATTACATTATTTTCTTACATGTATAGAAAAATTATTCAGTAGTATTTTGAATAAGACAGTGCAAATTTATTTTCTTGAAGTAAATCATATTATTGATAAGATGCTGTAATTATTACGTGCCTAGATTACTGAATGTTTGTACATAGATACATTTAATTAATAAATAAAATGTTGCATAAAATTTGAGAATTTTATAGCATTTTTATAATTTGATATTATACTTTAATTAATTATTTATGTAAGCATAACTTAAGAAATGTATATAAAGAGTGAAAAATTCTAAAAATTTTTCGTTATTCATTATTGATTCAAAAATCTCCATTTATTAAAAGAATTTCAATTACACTTAATATTTATTGTCAAGAATTGTTTAAGGAATTATTGATGGTATGCAACATTATGAAGCGATATACAATATTATTTAAACTTAAAGTTAATAAATTTGCCATTCGTTATCAGGTTTGATAAAATTCGATATCAAATTTCAATTTTTAGTTGAATGTTATTTTATTAGTGCAAATAATGTTACGTCTTTTGTTTCCCCTCACAAACTAATTTTAATTTATTTTCAGTAAATTGACTCCAAAACTTCAGTTACATAGATGTTATTTTGTGTCTCTGTTTCTTGGCTACTTGTAATGCAATTATACTTAGCCTTCAACATGCTGTTTTTAAAAATCCAACTTCCGCAGTAATTTATTGATACAGATTAATTTTAACAGAAGTCTCCCCAATCTAATAATAAACAATAAAATTTGCTATAGTTAATATTCATGAAGAAGTATTATATCAAAACAGTTAATAATATCTACATGCTACAGTTAACAAATCTAAATCATTCGAAGATATTTTTCATTATAGGACGAAAGAAAAATCTTTCCTGGGCAGGAGTGCATTAAAGCGTCTTCTTTTCTCTTAAAAAAGTTATCTTATGGCGATGAATTGCAAATTAATGTGGATTCTGGAATTTACTTTACAATCCAGAAAATGCAATTATTTAACTAACAATCAGCAGAAATTTAAATGGTTTTGAAGCAAGGGAATTATTTATGGTTTCAAAATAAGGGTTTTGGATTTAACTTTAATACAGTTAATACAGCATCATCTATTCAAAGTGAATTGAAATATTATTCTCGTAATATAACAATTGCACTCAAGTTGTTGAAGCAGTTGTTTAATCTTTTGTGATTTGTTTTCTATTTTTATGAACTATACAAAAATATTAGCTGAAAAAAATTTCATTTCAATTTCTACAATTGATATTAAATGACATACTTTTATACTTTTTTACATTCTCTCAAGGAAAATCTGAATTGAATCGTTTAAAGATTTGTTATGAATGAATTCAAAATGTTTAACATTTGTTCCATGATAGCATAATACTTATAATTTTAATTTTATTGATTGTTTTAGCGTTTGCTTCATATCTAATAGTGTTTGTTTACTTTCGTAATCAACAATATATTTATAGAGAAAAAATATATGAATTGTTTTCAAGCTACACTTTCAATAAAAGTTTTATCTTATTGATGAAATATTAAAAAAAACATTGATAAAAGTAAACATTATTAATGTTTTAATGAGAAGTTTTACTACAAATTCAATATGATGAATATTTTAAACACAACAGCAAGAATATGAATAAAAATTCGTAAATATATATTCACAACTGCTTTTATAAAATTAATAACAGCAAAGTTTTAGCGTATCGTTTTTTTAAAGAATGATCTGAAATGTTCTTTTTATATATAATTTAAATACGTATCGTAAATAAAAAATAAATTTAGTATCAAAAAGGGAAATGGTTTCATATACAATATTATATAGTTATTAATGTTTAATGCAAAATTATTATAGATATTCAAATTTCATTTTAAAAAGTTAGACTTAGAATACCATAATGCACTAATTTAAATTTCAATAGGTTAAAATAAAATAATGAAGAATAAATTTTTTGTATAATAAGTTTTTTTGGATGGGATTTCTTTTAAATAATTTTTTTATAATTAGGGTATTTGCTTATTAAATTTGAAAATTTATTCAATGTGAAAAATTTTATTGAAAGTATTTATTGACATTAAATAACATGTATTTGATATAAATATACAATCTGACACGTAAACATTTGGAAAAGACGAAAAAAAAATGTTATTCTCAAAAACGTTTCCATTCAATTATTCAAAATGTTATTGTTTAGCTATTAATTTATTTAAGTTATTTAGCTGAAATAGCGTTTTCACTGCTTTTCACAATATATACGAAACTTATGAAATATATTATAATTAATAAATACTTACATTTTTAATAATTAATATCAATAAATCAAAAATATACAATGTTAATTATTTATAATGTTAAATATGATTAATTTAAAATATTAGTTATACATTAATATTAATTAGCATTATTGAATAATTGCTTTCAATGATTTTATGTTTAATTTTTATCTTTGTTTAAGAGGAAGTGTAATTTATACTGGCAGTGTTATTTTTATAAATAATTTTAAAATAAATGTAGATGAATCTGTATCAAGAAGGTTTCTCGCCAATGCATTTACATACTAAAAACATAAATATTCAAAGGGCTATTTATCAAATTTCAGCTTCAATATTTGGTTAATAAAACCATTTAGCATTAAACCCAAAGCTGCTTTTGGAAAAGTATTTAAAGATTTAGGTACATTTTTTATATTGATCTTATTTTGAAGCGATTTCTATAAAACAGTTTTTCAATTAATTTTTTTTATTAAATGTTATTTATTTTGAAGAATAAAAGGAGATTTATAAGTGATAAATTGTTCGAAATTATCAATAACGATTCAATACAAAAGTTAATTTAATTCCAAAAAATCAATTTCCTTAAATTTCTCATCTAATTCAATAATGAAAGAATAATGTTGAAAACATGACAACATTTAAACATTCATGAAATGGATAATAAGCAAGTATGTTTGATTGAGTAATAAAATATTCATGAAATTCATGCAGATCTTATTTCTATTATACATCAGTGACAATTTTTATGAAAGCATTTTAAAGAAAAGTATGTCATATTATAAATCACATAAGTTAATTCTTGCTTTTATGAAAAATATTTTGAAAAATATATTAGCTTTTTTGAAAAATACCGTATAGCTGGATGGAGATTTATAATCATTACATTTAATAATGTTTCATATTTGTTAGATCTTTGTCTTGAAGTCATTGTAGATTTAAAACATATTAAAGTTAGGGGAAAAATATAAAAGACTATAAACAGAAAATACATATTTAAAGCTTGAGTTGTTAAGTAATTAGCAAAACATTATTTTAATTATTATAATTTTCGGACACATTTAATTAAATTCTTTTAAGAAATAAGCTTTTTTATTTTTCAAAATTAACTGCAAATAAAAATTCCAGGTTTGAACTTTTCTTGTAAAATGAATATCTTGTACCATTCAAATTCTTTTTCTTTTCCGTAGGTATTTATGATAATTACTTAAATTTTATACTTTTCTTCATTAAAAAATAATAATTAAAATAATCAATATTAATTATAAATGAAAAATAATAATAATAACTGCATACTTGCAAAAAACTAAGTTAATAATATTCTATTCAAATTCAAGTTTCAACAACAAAAAATGTTGATTAAATTATATTAATATTAATTAATAAGAAATACAACATAGAAATTACAACATTTAAAGGATGGAAAGATTAATTTGATTGGTTCATTTTATCTTACAAAATATTTGCTATGTTTGAGAAATTAGGATCTGTATCCAGTTACTATTCCGTACACTTATATACTCCATTATTCTAAACATCTATTTGGCATTATTCAAAATGTCTTCCAAATATTCAATTTTCCTCTGCAGCTCATTCTTATCAACATTGGCCAGATTGTCAAAATAATATTCATGAGAACATTAGAATCAATATAATTGTCATTTTCAGTCGTGAAAATTTTCCTCTAACTCTTCTTATTAAATGCACTTTGACAAGAATTTGAGAAAGATAACTCACTATCAGATGCACTGATATAATGCAAATAAAATTATTGTTTAAAATAATTACTCATTTTTACTGCTTATAAATATTGAATATTAAATTTGATTTTGCTGTCGAGTTTTTGAAAACTGCTATATACAGATTAAATGTAATTTTTAAGTAGGTTAACTATAAAGTAGTTTATTTTGGTTGAAAATAATTAATTATAATTATATCGCACTGATTTATAATAAATGTTAGAGGCCTGAAAAGGATTGAAGCAAACAAATCTGATTCTTATCAATGACAGCTTTAATTGACTAGCAAATCTAACAGAAAATTTCTCTGTTTACACGAGTTATGAGAACGACATATTTGTAATTCTGAATGTACTACCATTGAGTTTGAAGAGGTGGCTCCTCAAAATGCTACCGTGGAAGTGCTCATTATCGGAATAGTTCAGAAGTAACTCATCATTGTAATCAAAATGCAGTGTTTCTACCATTATATTATATTACATAGATACCAGGTTCCTTAAAATTGTATTTGTATTCTAAAAATCTGAATGATTCGAGGGTTCATATAAAAAATAAATTTTGTAATCTATCTACAACGAAAAGTCATCAATTTTAGAATGAAAACAAAAGCAATGCAAATTGTTTATAGAATAACAATACTTATAAGTCCATAAAAAACTAAAGTAAGTATGCATGATTGAAATTAATATTGCATAACATATGTTGCCTTAATACTTAGGATCTTATACTTAATACAATAACTTACAAAATTTAAAAAAAAAAAATAGAAAAATTGTGATTATGATTTTTGCATTAATTGTAATTTAAGAATATTTCACAAAACATCAATAACATGATGCTTAATAAATTAAAAGTTTAATTTATCAAGACAAATACGGGAAACATATAAAAAATGTATTCGAATTTAATGTGAACATCTTGAGTTCTCGAGATGAATATTTTTTATTAATTTAGTTGGTCGTAAAATTCATTGCTCAATCAAGCCATTTCGTTGAACTAGAAGGGTTGCAAAGGGCAAGTTATATACCTCATTATTTTTCCCTAGACCATCCTAGACATGCTCCCTCAAGTCAAGAGAAAGTGTTATCCAAACAACACAATAGTACATGCAATATACACACACATATACACAATAGTCTCACACGAAGCTAATTCTCCAACAACTATTCTCTGCGTTCTAGTATTATTGTCCTTTAGTAAAACGCATATATAGGCCATATATAGTATATAAATGCCAACTGCACCTGCATAAGGAAAAATAACTGAATCACATATTTCCCCTCTTTGTAATCAATAAAACCTATCAATGGGCCTCTTAGGACACTATACAGTTCAGCATGCTCACCCAAAGAGATACTTTCTTATCAACATACGCCTTGACCCTGCAAAACAGTTTATCATGTATAGGGCTGCGATGTTAGCGGATTCTCGATTTTCACCACGTGCTGTATTTTTCTGAATTCACTCAACTGAATTTTTCAATTCGATGGCAAGGCGGGAGGGATATACATTACAAAAGGCCTTGAATACAAATATCTCTTGTGAAAACTACGTTTGACCTGATCTAGAAGTCAGCTTCTGTGTGTAGTTGATCTGGAATGACCTTCTAGATGATATTATAAAGAAGATTTGAGGTGGGTTTGGTAGTGGTTCTGCTAATACTGCAATTAGCTGCAAAGAGCTGTTAATCTGAAACACTTTTAGTTCTAAATCTTTGTAGACTTTATTTTCTAGAAGCTGATTTTTGTTCTTAGAAATGCATTCTACACTCTCTGCATTATAGAAGAGTTTACATTCAACTGTCTACTGTATGCTGTTCTGCTATTTAGGATTGATTCTGATACGCATCTATTCGTCCAATACCTGGCCAGTATAATTTTCCAGATAAATGGTGTCGAGTACTCATATAGAAAAGCTAGCTGTCTTAAAATATCCATATGTTGTTTCTTTTTGTAGAAACTGCAGATGATCTTAAATCTTGCTTTCAGCAATGTGTCTAGCGATTTAAACTACAACACCTCCGCTAACCTGCATCCATATTCTGATGCATCAGTATTTTTTACATGTTTTGACAGTCTAATCATAATTTTTCTGGTCTAATAAATAATTAAACTATCCTATAATGACATGAATAAATAAAATATTATTAAATAACGTAATTGCACAAATATTAGTAAATATATGTTCCCTCTATGAATTTGTTTTGAATTTCGATTGATTTGGTAGCTCTGAAAGTATGTTTTACAAAATGTTTGCCTTGATATTTTGAAATTAAATTTATTACTCATCATTAATCCTTGAATAATACCAATCATATCTAAATACCAATATAAGCTATCTCGAAATTTTACTACGCTGTTTTAAGTTGAAGAAATTGCAGAGGGATTTAAATCCAGTTCTTGGTTCATGCGTCTAATAAAAATAATAAATTCAGTTTGGTAAATGAGCATACAAATTTGCATTCTAAAAATCAATTCAATTTTGGAAATATAAAAATTTTATATGTTATTAAAGTATAATATAGTTAATATAAAACAAAATTTTTCTTATCTTGTTTTTTATATGAAGAGTAATGAACTCGTAATGAGCAAAATTCAATTAATGGCTATTATTAAAATGAAGTAAAAGTTTTGGGATGTCAATTTATCAAACATTCATTCAAGCTAAAGCAAACAATGCCCTCTAATTTGAAAAAAATGTATATTAAAGAAATGTAAAAGCTTATGAAATATTTTAAAGAAATCTGTTTTATACTTAAATATCACACGATTAAAATTTTACGTAACAGTCATAATTATTGTCCATTTTTAAAATTATTACAAAAGGATGTATAGAAATTAAGCTAAAAATTTATATCATTTTAGAGACTTTTTGTACTGTCAATTAAATTAAGCAATGAATACAAAAGAAAATGTCATGAATAAATTCTTTTGAAGTTAATTTTTTTTATCTACTACATGTACTTGATCATTAACAATATTTTGTTCATCAAATTACAATGTTTGAAAATAATGTATATAGTTATTAAATTAGAAAAATAAATTCAAACAAAATTTTGTTGAAAATAAAATAAAAAAAGCGAAATATTTCTTATATTTGAAAAATAATTTTTTGAAATCTGTTCAGAAATAAAATACTTTATGTGTTTGTTTTAAGATGTGGAAAGTATAGAATCAATTGAAGCAAAACTGAACACGTTATGAGATGTTATGTTATACAATTAGTAGAATTTTATTTTGGGCAATCTTGCCATCGATTTTACCTATAATTTTACATCATTATTTAAACTGCAGTTTGTTAAATCTGATTTTTTAAATTAATTTTAAACTGTGAGGTAAAACACGGCACAAAAATTTAATGGGTCGTGGATAATTAAATATCACATTGCCGAAATCAGGCTGAATAATTTTCTGTGTAAATAACAAGAAATTCACTGTTACTGGGTTGGTACTCATAAAATATGCCCTTCATCAATTGAATGGTGAAAAATAAATATTATGTATTTTTATTTACTCAAAATAATTTTATTCTGGATTTTCAAAAAGTTTATTTGCCAGTCAAGGCTGTAATTTTTGAATCAGAAATGTCTTAAAACAAGATCTGAAAAATGTTATCAATTGTTCATTGCACTTTCAGTATTTTTTTGATAAAAGTTCCTGGTAGTAATTGAAATAGAAATTAATAATTAGATTAGATAGAGACAAATTTAAGGTGAAAGCATGATCAGCCATTACTTTATAATTGAACTTCTCTAGTTTCTGTAGCATTTATTTTGCTCAAGAAAGAACGGCAATATTCACTTGCAATGTGCTTTGAGAAAGGCCCGTTAAATTAAAAAATTGTTTCTCTAATAATTTCCAGTGTTTATATCTTAGCACAAAATGAATCTGTAACGCTTATTTGGCATTTTCGTGAGACACACTAAAACATTAACCCGAGTATAAACTATTCTCATTCTGTTCAACAGATTGTGGTTTGTTTATTTAA
Source organism: Caerostris darwini (assembly GCA_021605075.1). Lineage (NCBI taxonomy): Eukaryota > Metazoa > Arthropoda > Arachnida > Araneae > Araneidae > Caerostris > Caerostris darwini. Next base: position 62,332 of record BPLQ01004958.1, on the reverse strand, counting down.
CTATTGTAAGGATTACTTTCAGTTGAAATGTAGAATAGTTTTCTACCTCATTAAGCATTTAATGTAAAAGAAAGTCTCGCTCATTCCTAGCGAGGAACAACCATGTAAACAGATAACGGAATCATGGCGTATCTTTTCAGCAGTAATTAACTCACGAGAGAACCAAAGGTAAAAGGAATTTTCCTGGTGCCTTTTTTAACACATATCTGTTGTTATTTCATCTTTTACTTAAATTAGTTAAATACAGAACATTTGTCTTACACAGAATGTTTAGTTTGTTGAAATCTCATAACAAGCCTTTTGTAGGTCGCATTTAGTGGAATACTACAAAATAGCTAAATTTAGGTGACCACACTTCATCTTATTAATCTAAGTAACAGTCCTGTGATGTTGTAAATCATAGTTTGCTCATTAAAAGTATTACCTGTAATTGTTGTGTTCTAATTATTTATTGTTCCTAGAATTAACTTTGACACAACAGCCACTTTAAATTTACAAAAAAAGATAAATGTAAAATTCTGCTTTTGAATTTTAATCATATAATATGAACTTTTAAACAAATCAAATCTGGAATTTATAATTCAGTTAAACAGTATATTAATATTTATTATTTTCGGCAACTTTTTGATTCCTGTAATATTTACTATTTATGACAACTGTTTGGTATTATAACTCCTTCACCCCCAAATTGGAGTTATGATAACTCCATGTTGTGTAACTAGGAAAACAAGTATGTGGTTTTGGTCTATAACTGGGAGATTCTACAATACAGGTAACATTTCATTTCAAAGAGTCCCAGCAATCCAACTAAAAGTCACCATTTCTATGCATAAATTGCAAGAAAATGATAAATTTAATTTGGAATAATTTTTAAGTCGTTTTCTATTCTATAAAAGTGATTGGACGCAATTAATAGAAAAATGGAGCTAGAAAACGATGCATGAAAACTCAAATCTATCTCCAAAATGAAATTGATATTGTTTCACGTTAGAATATGAAGCATAGTTAGCCATATTCACCAAAAGAAACAAATTGAAAATGAAATATATAGTAGTGTTTTGTTAAAAATGCTGCATATGCAGTTATCAATTATCTAAATTCTTATGTTAGCCGATTACAATCAGGGAAACATTTATCTATTTATAACAAATCAAGTGAAAATGGTACCTGAAAAGCCATAAATTTAAAATTAAATCCTATTAAAACAGAAATAGGAATTTTTAAAGATGTAAGATTTAATTTATAAGAAAAAATGCAAGATTCAATTTATAAGAAAGGTGTTGACATTTTAAGCAAATTTGCTTTTATCAAATATCAAAAAAATTATTTTATACTGGAAATGACTTTTGAAACAAATCATGCAAATCTTGTAAATCATTTAAAAACAAGTTAACACATAGATAATAAGTTCAAATTAATTCATTTAATTAGAAATGTTAATTTGAAGAAAATAGTTTTGATATTTCATGATCGAAAAAATCTCGCTCTGATAATTTAATTTTCTTGGATCATCTTTCACAATTCAATTTAATGTAATAGAATTATATTTCATTTTATTTCTCATCATTAAATTGCACTCAACTATTTTTGATATTTTATGATCGAAAAATTCCTGCTCTGATAATTAATTATCTTGCATCATCTTTCACAATTAAATTTAATGTAATAGAATTTATAGCAACCTTTTATCATTTTGTAACACAATATTATCATGGATTAATATCGATAATTATACCAAAAACTCTGAACCTATCATTAGAGCTACTAATTAAAAAAAAACTTATCCAGAAATAAGGTAAAATTGCATTAATACGAAATTAAAAAAAACGTCTGTTTTAACTAAATAAGATTTTTTAAAATTATCTATAAAGTTATTTTGTGTTAAACATATTTATATGATAGTCTTTACTAGGTTGCATATACATTTGTTTACCATACAAATTTTATATCTTCATGCACTGCATTTATTAAATTTCACTCAAAATTTAATTGAATTTGAGTTTTTATACCTTGTTATAACTCCTACAATTTCAAACACTTAAAATTATTTTGCTTTCGCTCTTCAGTTGTTGTGAGAAAAATTCTTAAATCAAACATATTTAAAGTTTTTATTTATAATAACTATCAGAATATTTTTAATAAATTTTTATTTAAATATTTAATTTCACATAACTCTAATAATACTACAAAGTTCACAAATTTTATAAACTTCTTCACTAGATTATTTGCCTCTCTACAAAATCAGTAAGAATAAAAATTGCTGCTAAGATTTTATGCACATATTATAGATTTATTTAAATTAATTTTTATTCCAAGAATAAATCATCAATTCCTGTTTAAGAATATATCTCACATCTATCTCAATATCATTAATCTCACATATATCTCTCACATATATCTATCTCACATCTTCGCATGTGTAAAATATATTTTACTTCATATAACAAATGGAGCAATTGTCTGGTTTGTATTAAATTTCTAATGGATTTAAACTATTGCTACGAAATTCTCAAATAAGTACACAATTGTTTATTTTTAGGTTATAATTTTTATAAGCATTTATTGTTTTAATAGTTTGATGTTTTTTTATTTACTGTTTATTCCGTAAAAATATAAATATGCATACCATGCAAGAAGAAACGTGATTATGGCGTGTAACTCGGCGACTTTTAGCGTTGTTGGCTATCAAACCTTGTATGTTAATGGAGATGACATTAAGAGAGAGATATATTAGCAACAAGAGGCAAAACCAGAGAAATGCTTCGAATGTTGTTCCATATTTTTTATGTTTCAGAACACCATAAAAGGTTTCAAGGAGAAATTGACGATTTTACTTTTTTTTTCAATAAATTTAACTTTTTTATTTTTGTTTCTATTTACAATTGAACGAAAACTGGTCTGTACCTCTTTTGTTGTTTGTAGCAGTTGTTAATTTTTTTTTTTGAGGTAATGAAATTCTGATTTTTGAAGTAATCGATTTTTAATTTGATTTACATGAGAAATAATCAAGCTGAAGTTAAAATTAATTGTACTTAAACATTATGACATTAATTGTATTTCAAAAATGATGTTAATCAATATTTATATCTGCTATACGTTTAGATTTATTTCAGTTGAGATTTATGCCTTGTCAATTCCTACTGAATTGTAAAATATATGGACTATTTGCATCCTGTTACTAGATATACTTTATAACAGGTGGGCTGAAAAGTTCATACTCTGACACATAGATGGCGATACTAGTATTAAATCCATATAATGTTTAGAAGCGCTAACCTTCAAAAGACACGTGTATAAATTTGACACCTGTTGCCCTATTAGTATGTGAGTTATAGCATTTTTAGTCAAGCAACTTGCGTTAGTTTGAAAAAATGTATAAAAAGGAATTTCGTGTGTTAATAAAGCATTGCTTTTTGGCGGAAAAAAATACTATTGAAGCCAAGGCTTGGCTTGATAAACATTATTTGGACTTGCACCAGGAAAATCAGCCTTAGAGAATTAATTCGCTAAATTTAAACGAGGCTAAATAAGCACCGAGGACGATGCACGCAGTGAACGCCCCAAAGAGGCTGTTACCGTCGAAAATATCAAAAAAGGCCACAAAATAATTTCTGATAACCGTAAAGTGAAGTTGATTGAGATAGCTGAGACCCTAAAGATATCAAAAGAATGTGCTGGACATATCGTGAATGAATATTTGGATATGCGAAAGCTCGGTTCAAAATGGGTGTCGCGCGAGCTCACAATCGACCAAAACCAACAACGAATTGATGATTCTAAGCAGTGTTTGGAGCTGTTCATTCGTAATAAACCCGAAATTTTGCGTCGATATGTGACAATGGATGAAACATGGCTCCATCATTTCACACCGGAGTCCAATCGACAGTCAGCCGAGTGGACTGCACGTGATGAACACTAAAAATGCTATAACTCACATACTAATAGAGCAACAGCTGTCAAATTTATACACGTGTCTTTTGAAGATTAGGGCTAGTCCATATATCTTATTGTCTAGGTCGAATAATTAAAAAGACTCTTTCATTTGTTACCTTGATAGGCATATGATAATGTTAAATCAAAAATAACTGATGAAACATCCCTTTTGGAATATATTTAATTTTATTTTATTCATTATTTATTATTCCTTTATTTATTCTATTTAGTACACACATACACTGTAAATATTGCATCAACGTTTTAAAGTTCCTTTTGAATGTTCTTTTGACTGTTATGAGTATATTACAAATGATTAAAATCTTCCCCGCCCCCTTCCCCCAAAAAATAAATAAAAGACTTTTCCACCAGGATTCTCATGTTCCAAATGAGATCCTCTATGTTAAAATGATAGGAAGAGATGGAGTCGAGTTACTGCCTTCCAAAAAAGACATTCTGAGATAAGCACAGTAGTGCTTATAGTACTTGTGGAAAAAAAAAAAAAATCTGACAATATGATTGCTGTTTCATCACATAAGTTCATGCACATTATCAGAACTTTTATCGAGTCGATGTCCCTGAAAATATTTTACTTCCGAGCTATTAAATATTTCTGTAACTTTTCTTTTGTTAGTTAGAATGTACTATAAATCATTTTTTTACATCAGCTACTATCCATTGGTATGCATCCTGATAGTAATTCCAGTACTTCTTGTGATACTATTCTATAATATTTAGTTATATTTCGTATCGGGATACACGAAGCTTGTTTCAACTTCTCATTAATAATGTTATGTTTTATCTTGTTGCTTAATCTTCTGGAAAACCAAATTTGGGAGTCATATAACTTCTCATTTGCACTAAGATATAGTTCTTTTACTATTACCGATTTTAGATTCCATGTAGCCTCAGTTATTCTTTGAGTCTTATGTTGGAAGTTGAGAACTATATCTTTTGCAATTCTTTCTTTTTACCCACAACTCTACCTTATCTAGTTTAAAGTTTTTCTTTTATAAATAATCTCAGGTGTAAAGAATTTTCTATAAAGTAAAATGTCAAAAGTAGTCAGTTGATTATCAATAAATGGTACTTCATCATACACTTTTTAAATTATTTACTAAATTTCATGGCTTTTGAACAAAGATAGTTCTATCCAATTTATCTCCAATATAATATCACATATAGATGCACTATTATTATTATTCAAATTACCAAAATCATTTTTAAACATCCATTCCTAAACTTCATATACTCGATTATCTGTATAATCGGCTTTTCTACGTATGTAATATTTCAATATCGTAATTATTAATTAAGCGTTGAGAAGATAATGTTATTAATGTAATAATCTAAATAAAAAAAATCTAAAAATATATATTTCACACTAAATAATTTAGTTTGTAAAAGAGTAGATCAATTCTTGTATTATACGTGTATTGTATTTTATACAATGAGTAATAAATGACTTCAGTATTTAAAGATCGAGTCGTCATAAATTTGTCGATATAAAAATATTTATAAATTAAACAAATAAATGTGGATTGCTACAGTGTTTGAAAAATAAATAATTCTATAAGAGGGGAATTTGTGAAAATAAAACATAAATATTTACCAAAATTGTATCAATAAATGTATGCATTATTAAATAGCTTAAGATCATTTGAAAGCATTACATGAAAATTCAATTAATATTTCATGTTCACTAATATTGATAAACTGTTTTTGATATTTTCTCTTCCAATGAATGTATGAATTATGAATTAAACAATTTCATGACAAATGCACATATCATGAGATTTCATATTGAATCTTGAATAAATATAATATTAATATTTTGAAAAAAATTATAATTTGTGAGGGACTGAAGAGCATTCCAATGATACGCCTGGCAAATTTTCATTGTCGTAACATAGTATCTAATGTATCGATATATAGATATATGGTATAAATTACATATAAATATACTTTTCCTAATATTTAACTTTTCTATCTTAGTCGTTATTGTAAAATTAATTAATACTATTATTTTGCATGTTTAATATTTGATGAAATTTTTTTTAATAAGCTAAAAATACAAAAATTAAGCAAGTTCATTTTAAAAAGTTCTTATAAATGAAATTACTTTACAAAATTACAAAATTTTGTGATTCAAAATGTTGCATGAAATGGCAGAAAAATTTTAAAAAGAATTTGTCAATGTTCAGTATGCTCATAGTAATTCGATAATTCCTTTGCCCATTATTGTGTGATTTTAAGATAAAATAGTCACTTAGAAGTACACATAGAAATACCATTTATATTATATATATATATATAATATAATATCTATATCTATCTATATATTTATATATATATATAAATATAATAAGGATATGTATAAAGAAATAGAAAGCTCAGTTTCAAATATCGTTATTTTGTCTCAAAATCCCCTATCAGACGTTTCGATTCAAACTTTATAGAATTACATTTCAAAGATCAAAGATCACGGAATATTTTCGGGAAGTATATTTACGAATGTAAAATATTTGATTTGAACAGTTAACAAGGGAAAAAATAAGTCTTTAAACGCTGGTTAGATTTAAATCTCACAAAGTAGGTCAATAATAATAATAATAATAATAACACATTAATAATTAATGATATAAATGAAGTTATTTATTAGATTTAAGGCTTTCACATAGTTTTAAATCAAAATAAAAGCTATATTTAAATATTATAGAATATACAAAACGTATACTTATTTAGTAGTAGATATTTTTTGTTAAATACAGGTATATACTAATATACTTATTTATGCTCTTCATTTATGAATATTTAAAAGATTTATAAATGTTTATTCACTTAATGGAATTAATGTACCGTAGTAAAAAAAAATCATTCTCCAAATAAAATTTTCTTTCTATAGCATTGACAAGATGTCCTAAAGAATTATGGATAACAAGTTTAGTAAATTATAAAATTCATACTTACTTTTTAACAGAATTATTACTTTTGACGTATTACGCATCATAATAGACAGATATTACCAAAAATATCAGCAAAATGTTATCATTAAAATGAAAAATTTTACCATTATAGGATTTTACAAATAATTCACAATTCGTTTTATTAAATATTTTAAGAATCAATATGTTCTAAGAAATACGGATATTAAATTAGTCACCAAAGTAGATTAATTTGACGTGTAATTCTTTTTATTGTAAAAATTTTGAATGTTCCTAGTTCGAAAAGCTCATATTATATTCTGTCTTCCCACCCTTTTCTAACTGCTAAGCCACTACAGCTTAAACAGGATTAAATTGTTAAAAACAAAGACCAGAACAAGTCATTAAAATTCCCCGATTAACAAAATTGATGGAAAAACTTCTTGCTTAACATGCACCATGTAATTAAAGGAGAGAATTAAGGGATATTAATTTCTTTTAGGTGTCGAATGAAAAGCAATTAAGGGGAAATATATAATTTTGCCTGTCACCACGAGTGCATCACTCGATTCTCATTTGAAGAATCTGTAACGTATTGGAGGAGAATAGGAGACAATTTAATTGATGTAAAGACAAGCAAAGACGCCTTTTCATGGGAATTGAATTTCAAGGAGCCGGTCCTGATTAGAAACTGATTAAAGTGCTTAGACGCTTTACTCCGGAAGGTTTTTCGAAAAGAATAGTTGGAAAATCCCCCAGAGTTTCTAAAGGAGTTGATAATTGAAGGAAAATCCGACAAATATCCCTGAAGGCTTAAAACGGAAGCTTGAATCATTATCAATTAAAATGAAAAAAAAAATTGTTATTGTCAAAACTTTTGCTCTTGTGTAGGATCAATCTCATTAAAAGTTCCAGGTACTGTAATGAAATAGGTTTCATCATTTTATGTAAATGCGCTATCGGAGTATTATAAACCTTTGCATTTTGGAAACAAAATGGAAATATTTTTCTAGTAATGAGCTTTAGGATAATTTGTTGAAACGTTTGCGATAATTAGGCTGCTACTTAGAAAACAATTTTATCTAAACACATTTATTAAAAAGTTTGTGAAAGAGTACTTTTTACTTGAATTTTGTTGTTATAAAATACTATAATAACGAGTTTAACAGTTTAGCTTGTGGCCGGAATGGCCGAGCGGCTAGCGCTCTGGCGCTCGGTACCACAGGTTGCGGTTTCGAGTCTAGGCAGTGCCATGGATGTTTGTAGTGGTTCGGAATCCACTTTAAACCGTAGGTCCCGATCTAATAGGATTGTAGAGCGTTGCGGGGGCATAGGCTAATCTTCAAGTTACACTCGCCCCTGGGTAATGCGAAGTGAGTAACGTCTTTGCTGCGCTTACCTTAAGGCTTCCAAGACCAAGCTGTCTAAGTGTTTACCTGTTGCATTAAAAAGAAAAAAAAAGATTTTAGCTTTTAAACTTGCTAACATGAATCCGAGAAACTTTTGATCGTTGAAGTAAAAGGTAAACTATATAAACTATTTTAGGTTTGTTTTCAGAAAAAAAAAAAGTAAAAGCAAATGAATTAAAAGTAAAAAAAAATGTATTTACATTTAAAAAGAAATATATAAAAAGTATTGTTAAAATAGATAAGAAATTAATATAAAAATATACACAAAATTATTATTTTTTTAAAAGAAAGTAAAGTTAAATTCAAGTGAAGTTTTTTTTTTAAATAGAGAAGTTAACGTCTTTTTCATATGGTCTTGTGCTCTATACCATAATTCAGATAGTCGTAATTTCATTATAACCTTACAATCAGTTATCGAAACAAACTTACAATAACCTGACAATCAGATATTTAGTAAGATTACAATCAGTTATTATCAATATGATTGTTAATAAATTGGGATGATACTTTTTTGAAGTCGGATGATACTTTTTTTACTGTAAGAATTACATTCCTATGTATAGCTTTGTCTAAATTTTGATGATTTAGACATATTTTGATATCTTGAAAATAAAGACTATCCAAAATGAATTTATAGCTTAGATTCTAATATTACAATAAATGTTACAAGATTACAAGATTAAAATAAATGTTTTGACAGCATGATTAAAAAACTTCCAGATGAATTTTGATATCGTAATATAACAAACAATATTCGAAATTTTCACCTGTAAATCCCTCAGTAAAAATTATTATAATCTTTTTCATCAAAAATAATTTTATAATGACTATCAGTGTATCCTTTGGATCTCCCAATATTCAGTTCTAACTAAATGATCAAATATAAAAATATTTTTATTTAATTCACATCTCTTTCAATAACTTCATCAGATTTTGTTGACATAGGACAAGAAATGTTCGATTAATTTAAGTTGTACATTCGATTCAACAATTCTTAAAAAACTCTTAGTGTATTTTTAAAAGTACTACTCTTGTTTAAATGTCACAAGCTCTGAATTTTCCATCTTCTCTTGAAGAATTCAAACATAAATTAAAAATTATTGTAAGAAAGTTAAATTATATATTACTTTCATTGATATCTTGAGATATTTTTTATTTAAATTTTTTTTTTTCCAAACAGAATAAAATATTAAACAAAACGATATGTTGGGTCGTTATAATAACAAGCCAAATGTGTACTTGGAGTATATTTGTTATCCTGTTTTCAAATTACTTCATATATTTAATAGATTTGATGAAAAATCAAACTAAAACCTTTTTCATTTTTCATATTTTTTATCATTCATTTCGATGTAAATTCCCAATTTTATATAATCTGTTCCCAGTTTTTTACCTGTTTATAATATTTTATCAACTATTTTTTAATACACCAACTAATTCCAGAACGTCTTAAAAATATTGAAATAGGTATAAAAATTAATATAAATGTACCATTTTTCTTCAATTGAGATTTATTTATCTTAATTCTATTGTCATTTTTAATTTGACTAATTTGTATTTGTGTTAAATGTATACATTAGTTAGATGTTTTAGATTGAAAGATTTGTAATGTAGATTCTTCATTTTTTCCAATTGTAGATTTCCATTTCTCTCTCTGACTATAACTAAAATAGATTTTATTATAATAATTCATTTATTAAAGAAGAATATTTATCCTAGTTTCATCTTTTAATAATCTATTTAATAATACAACTACCTGAATACATCTTTTTTAGACATGCAAATTTTGTTTGCAAGTTCATATAAAGTATTAAATTTGTTTCCCTTTCTTACATAATATTTACCCTGTTTGCTAGTATTCAGAGATTTAAGGGATTGTTTCATCTTTATTTTATAACTATTTTCATCGTGTAATTCAGATTGTTTCATAGCATTACCCTTAATTCTCTTATAATGATTGCATGGAATTTTGCTTTATTTATAATTTCATCAAGTTCTTCATCTTTGCCATTTACTGTTTCAGATGGTAGAAGGAAACTTTCTTTTTTTAATCAAAGATGTATCTTAATTTTTATCGAAAGTTAATCGCTTAATTTCGTCAGCTAGATCAAGCGTTCAATCAACATCTGAAGAATAATCTAATTTTTAATTCTAGATGATTCTTCATGAGGAATTAAAGACAAATTTTCTGCTAATCGTTAATAACGTTAATTCGCTCTTTTCTACTTATATCCTTTTTCTATTTTATCTAATGGATTTATGAAATTCCTTTAAAATCTTTTTCAACATCTATTCGAAATAACATTAATATCTCATTCAGATTTCTCTTTTCTTCACCAAAATTTACTAACTGCATTAATTTTTTTAATTATTGTTTTTGTTTTATGTCCAAAATTTATTCTTAAAAAACAATTCTTGCAAGTATAAAATTATTGCCTTATATGAAATTTATTTTTAATTATATTTATTTTTAATAAAATTTAAATAATTCATTACTTAATTTATTTTTATTAAAATTTATTTTTAAATAAATGATTGAAGTAAATATTAAAATAAAACAATAGCAATACCAAACAACAAAATAATAATTTGAAAGTTTCTTTTAAAAATAAATCTGATAAATTTTTATATATCTAATTTAATTTTGTATATATCAGTTTTAAATAGTTAGAAAAATCTGGTAAACTTTTTGTTTGTCTTAAAATTAACATATGAAAGGGGATAAGAAATTGAAAAAAATTAATAATAAATAAAATTTAAATTGAATTTAATATGTTAAAAAACAAATAGTATTTTTTAGCATAGGAAATCATTGTTTACCACTTACATCATGAACAACATCAATGCTTATATCATAAACAACATCGGCAATGATATTTATAAATAATGGACGATTAATCTGCTTCTCCGTATTTAAGATGTGTTCTCATCAAAAGCACTGACACATGTTCTCTTAGCGGACTGTATCACATTCACACACTAACACAATAAGTAATCACAATGAAAACTTAACAATCACTTTATTTACACGCCAGTCACAGCCACTCGCGGCCGTGTTGTTCACTCTTGCCTCTCTGACGTTACACTGATCAGACTCAGACACACATTTTTTTCTCCGCTGGGGTATCCTTGCGCGTTGGCGCGAACAAGATGTATGTAATAAAATTTCACAGATAAAAAAATAATTTGTATTGTTAATTGTTGTTGTTAATGTTTTATTTTAATTTGAGTTTTCGCTTATGTGATTGTACAATATTGATTAAAAATCTTCATATATATATATATACATACTGATATGAGAATTTATAATTTCGGACAATTTTGTATGGTTGTCTTTGTATATAAATGCCAAACGTCGTTTTAAAATCAATATCATAATGCAAATCAAAACATTATATATTTTTTAATTAATTTTTTGCTCCACAATTTGAATTAAAAAAAATTCATTATTCAAAAGTCATTTCCAAAAAAAAAAAGGGTAAGTTAGATATAAAGAGATGAAATGAGTTCTTTGCAAATTAGAAAAAAAAATCTTGAAAAGGTTTTTAAAAAATCTTTGAGAGCATTTCTGGATTAATGAATTAATTAATATGATAATGACTCTTGTCAGTGAAAAACTGAAATTCCATTTTCTTTAAAATACAGAAAACTACCTATACTCTATGTATAATTTTATTCCAAGTTATTAATTTGTGCCTAAATTCTTATATAATAAGATTTGCTTTATCAATAAAATGCGGGTAGCAGGAAAAAATTTAATTAATTATGGTAATATGATCAAATTCTATCATTGCGTTTTCAATTTATTTAAAATCGCTTTGTAATTTTTTTTTTTATCATAAATCGAAATTATAATATTTTAAAATTAGTTCCACTCTATTGAGATTCCAGCATCATATTTTTTTAAACAACTTTATCAGATCTGTTATAAAGTAATCATATCTGAAATAATTTATTTGCATAATTTAAAGGCAAAAATTAAATACGAATTTTAAACTAATTAATAAAAAATATCCTCAATAAGAAAGTAAAGAAAAGCAATTCATTTCTTGAATAATTCAAGATTTAAATTATGTACCTAAATAGCTTCGTATTTTTAATGGGATATTTAAAATATATCAACTCATTCGTAATATTTTATATGTTTCTACATTTAAAAACTAATGATATTTTAATTAAAAATTAATTAAATTAAAACTGCGCATCATATTTTTCCTCATAAAATAGAGAAAATTCTCTTCTTGTATAATAATTTGTGTTTTTCTTTTTATCAAAAAATTTAAATCAATAATCTCGTTTCTAGCATAAACTTCTGATTATCAGAATAAATATAGTACAACCACGGATACACCAGATTTACATAACTAGTCAATAAATAAAGAAATGAAATATAATTGCTGGCATAGTTTATTAATTTCCATGGTACTCCATGCACTTACAGTCCTTATGATGTACATACACTCCCAAAGGGTTCATAATAAACCGAAATTAAATTATTCATTTGAAAAAGTAGCAGATCGGCTGAAAAGTTCGTAGGCTGACACATAGATGGTGCTACTAGCATTAAATCCATATAATTTTTAGTTAGCCCTAACCTTCAAAAGACACGTGTATAAATTTGACAGCTGTTGCACTATTAGTATGTGAGTTTAAAAAAAAATTAATCAATCATAAAATTTAATCAATCAATTGATAAAGTGATTTTAAGCTTAGTTTTTGGAAAGTAACTTCGTTGTTGTTTTCAAATACAGGGCTCTCTGATTTGAAGTACTTTAAGTTGAATGTCAGGTATCGAAGAATTTTAGCTTTATCCAAGATGTATTATTATCCAGTGCATTGAAGTGCACCACACGAGTCTATAATATTACTTATATTAATTTTGGAATGAATATTTTGATAGTTCAAATATTGTCTCTCACTTTATCAAGTCTAATGAAGGACATTTCTTCCTAAACATTTATCTTGCCTCTTCCTGACATAGACACTGACTTTCTTCATATTCTACAGTTTCGAATCGACCTATCTTAGTTCGGAGACCCGCAAAAGTTATAGTTACGTTTAAAACTCAAAAATTTATTTAACCATCTAATAAATATAATTAATAATAAAATAGAGATAACTGTGCTACTAGAAAAATATGAAGAACGGAACAGTTACAAGAAAATGTGGAACAAATGAAATAGAAAACCTACTTAATTTATAAACTAATCTTTTTGTTAAACAGTTAGTAAACAAGGACACAAAATTATCAGAAGAAATTGTGAAAGGATCTTATAACAAAATATGCAACAAATGGTATAAAAGACACATTTCATTTATCAATTAAATATCTTAACAAAAGTTAGATAGTTAGTGAAAAAAATTGTAAATTAGAATAAAATGATAGCACGGAGATTCATAATAAAGGAAAAGATTTTCATGTTATGTTCTGTTAGATTCTCTCTCTTTGCCGATAGAGATGAAAGATTCCGATTTAATATTCGCGAGACATTATAGATTGCGCCCGCTGAACTATTAATTCCATTTGAACGATTTCAGTGCTATCTTTCTCATATTAAATCGATTCTCAGAAAGATTAAAGTGAAGCATTTCTTAATATCGATTCCATGTCCTGTTCTCTCCCATTTCCTTGAGGGATGGATATGGGTGGTACCCTCGTGGTCATGTTATTAAATCCACATATCCCCGACAACTGGAGGAACTTTCAAATGAATACTCAATTCGAAAATTCTTCCTTTTTTTCCTTCTTTTCGGAACATACCCTTGTTTCCTTTTTTGTTTCCTGCCAGAATAGATGGAGCCCACTTTTGAGGTATCACTCTTGTACGTGAGGTACAGTAATATAAAGGAGAACACGTCGGGGATAAACGCCTTTCTTGAAATAGATTCGGTGGATACCGCAAAAATGCCATGAGCACTCTAGGAAAATGGTTTTCGGGAAGGGTAGAGGTGTATAAAATATGGAGGTGTTTGGGAAGTATTTTTATAAATGAAGGTGTAGCAGAACTGGTTTGAGGATGTAGTTATTCTTCAATATTTAAGATCAATCTATTGAACGTATAATCGAGTTCAATAAATTTGCTTTCAATTTCTAATGGATACATGGATAGGAAATACATGTCTGGGATAAATGCTTTTTTTTGAAATAGCTTCGTTTAATACCGTAGAAATTTTAGCAATATTCAATATTTGCAGAAAGTCATATAATCAATATTTAAGATCAATTTATTCAACACAAAATCGAATATCACAAATCACCTTTCAATTAATAGCGTACAGTTTGCTTGTAACTAAGGTATTTTTCTGATGCCAGTCTCTTGAATTGACAATTAACCTCATTTTTTTCAGTTATGGTGAATTGTAAGAAGTCCGGGTTTAATCAGTGGATCTCCTAAGCTCTTTATCTATGATCCATCAGAAGAAGAAGAAAAACATAGATTGCCTTCAACTAAATGTATCATACTGGAGACCACAAATAAGATAATAGTATATTTGTTTTGTTCTTGATACCCCGTCAGAAAAATTGACTATCTAAAGGATTTAGAAAATTAAAAAAATATATACAGCATGATTCAAAATTATCATTTGGAGAAATATTGCAGTTCTGAAAGGAAACTGTATTGTCTTAAAATTATTCATTCCTTATATACTACAATTCACGATATATTAATTTTATAAATATAAAATTAAAGGTAATCAAATAATTATTTACTTATGTATGTTAGTGGAACAATTAAAATATTACGGTGTTTATGAAAAATTGTGCCATTCTCGTCTCCATTGTTCAACTTCATCATTATTTTATTTCTAGAATTTTCCACATATTTATTTTGAATCCTTTTTTTTTTTTTTGCTATATTTTTAGTTGATTAGAACATAGCAGAATACAATTAACAAAGATAATTTCTGGGTGAAATTTATCACCAGTTATTTTCCTCAAGAAATATTGCACTAAGTAATTATTATTTACTTAATATAATAATAATTTTAAAAAAATGATTCCTATTAAAAATAGATTTCTTATTGCAAAAGCACTTGATTTTACATCATTGTCTCCCATGCATCACACATACATGATATTGGTGCATAAAAATGGAATACAAAACAGCAAAACAGAACAAAACATTATTTTATAAACAATAAATTAACAAATGAGCTTTGTTAGTCTCAGAGTTCTAGTTGCACAAAGCACTGCTATATATGCCAATGCTGTAAGTCCCCACTGCTATGTATGCAATGCTGTGTCAATGCTATATATGAAAATGCTCTACCAAGACAAGCATGTCCAACCTTCAGGCAGAGAGCCGCTACTGCGATGGATCTAGGGGAAGTCTGAGATTTTATAAATCGAGTCCCTAAACTTCTTTTTCTAATTAAAAAATAGTAGTAGTCAATTGATATCAAATGCTGAGACAATCAGCTTAGAGTTAAAATTTAATACTATTTTTTCAAGAAAACACATTTATCTACCAATAACTACATTTATTGCTATGAAAATAAAAAAAATATCATTAATGCGAGTTTAGACCAAGCTTTTAATCAGCCCAAGTTTAAAGCAGTTGCCCTTTTGAGAAACCTAACGGGCCATAATTGTTTGGTCAATCACCTTTTCCGAATGAGAATATTTGAAAGCCCAAAACACATACTCTGCTATCTGAGGAAGGACATGGATAATAACCTTCCTGTCTGACCTGCATTTGTTTCCTTTTCTGTGCATGGTCGTTATGGTAGACTAGGTCTCTAATGGGCTAAGCACGTCACTATGTTATTTCCTTCGTTTCTGGCTGTTGTATAATATTTTTATATTCCTTGTGATCTTTTTATTTATCTATTTATTTATTTATTTTTTATTTTTGTAGCTTGGCATCGGAAATAAAAAAATTATCGAAGCATATATTTCTGCAAAAATTGTTTTTATAAAAAAACCTCTATAATATTATTTATTTTTTCTTTTCAAATTCTTGAAGCCGAAAATTTATTTCTCGTAAAATCTTTATATTAAGATACATACTTTAAAAACATGGTTTACTTTGTACGATTCAGTTTATTCCGAGAAGATGAATTTGATTTTTACCTATAAATAAATGAATAATACTTTACTTTCAATTCAGTTCAAATAAATAAATAACTATATCGAAACACGAAAGGTAGTAACCAGAAAATGCTCCCATGAAGTTTTTGTCCAAGAAAACAAATTGTGGATTTTTTTATTACGAACTATATAAACTTTATTTTAAATATTTATTTCTTCCATTCACGTAGATTATAGCCTGCCACAAAACATTGCAATTTCAAACACGAAAAGGGAAGGAATTACCCCAAAAATTCCACCAACATTTTTTTTTTTTTTTTTTTTTTTTTTGTAGGGGAAAAAAAATAACGTTTTGAGATTAATATAGAGAAAATATATTGTGCAGGAACTCTTGAGGATTTATTTTTCATTTCGGCATTGAACGACGTTTGTATGTCCAATATAATAATGCGAAAGCAGTGGGAAATATCCCTCCTTCTTCTAGCAAAATCCTCACACACACACACGCCATGTTAGAGGCGAATGGAATAAGAAAAAGAAGAAGATGCGACGGGTTTTACATCCCAATCGACGTCCAAAATAATGCTCAGAGCCTCCTTTCACAATACGCTTTTATTGAATATTGAATGGTGAAGAAAAGGGGGGATCTTCTTCCAAGTCCCCTTCTCTCGGAAAACCCAACAATAAGTAAAAAAAAAGAAGATTTTTTTTATTTATTTACTGCAGCCCTCTTTTTTTACCTCCCCATCTCCATTACATTCACCATGTTATTATGAGACTGAAATGGCAGCGGCGATATTGAGTGACGTATTTGTCCATTCCTCTTATTCTTTAGAAGGAGAGAAAAAAAATAGCCCCAAAAATTTTATAAGAAAAATGTCGTATGGAATAAAGAGAAAATGAGTGACTGTTGATAGTAATTTATGAGTATATAGTTTAGTTATTGGCTGAAAATGAAAGTTCTGATTATTAATAGGTTTTTATTAGGTGTATTTTAAGTAATAATAGAAGGAAATTTGTCATTGGTTTTTCTTATATTGATTTTCTACTAGATCAATATTTGAAAGAATAGGATTCAATAAACACAATAGTAAAGAATAATATCACAAATCCGTAAAATTTAAAGAGACAGTGTTTAACTGTGTTTCAAATAATAACTGTGTGTTTATTCTGTGTTATTATTTATTCTGAAAATGTAACAGCAATAAATGTTACATTGAAATATTGTTATTCTCTATTTTATATAGATATAAAAGTTTTAATTTCTGTTTATCCGTGATAAAAGTCAAATAAAAGCTTTATTTACATTATTTAAAATTCAATTGAATTATATGACAAAACAAGAAATCATAACTGACCTTTAATGCAAATCATTTTTAATGCAAACTTATTTAACCATCAAATAAATCTTATAATTAAAAATGAACTGTAAATGCAAAATTAAAGAGAAGAACCAGAAGGACGGAACAATTATAAGAAATGTGGAACAAAAGAAACAAAACACGTACTTAATTTATTAACTATTTTTTTTGTTAAATAGTTAGGAAACAATGACACAAATTTATCAGAAAAATTATAAAAGAATCACAAAAAGAAATATGCAACAAATGGTATAAAAACACTTTTAATTCATCAATTAAATATCTTAATAAAAAGTTAAATAGTCAGTAAGCAATTCTGGTATGTAAGAATAGAGTTATAGTAAAAAAAATTCATAATAAAAGAAAAGATTTTCCTGTTATGTTCTGTTACATTCTCTCTCTTTGCCGATAGAGATGAGAGATTCGGATTTAATATTCGCGAGACTTTATAGATTGCGCCCGCTTGACTAGTAATTCCATTTGAACGATTTCAATGCTATCTCTCTCATATTAAATCGATTCACAGAAAGATTAAAGTGAAGCATTTCTTATTATCGATTCCATGTTCTGTTATCCCCCATTTCCTTGAGGGATGGATATGGGCGGTACCCTCGTGGTCATGTTATTAAATCCACATATCCCCCACAATTGGGGGACTTTCAAATGAATACCCAATTCAAAAATTTTCCCTTTTTTTTCTTCTTTTTCGGAACATACCCTTGCTTCCTTTTTTGTTTCCTGACAGAATGGATGGAGCCCACTCTTGGGGTATCACTCTTGTACGTGAGGTACAGTAATATAAAGGAGAACACGTCTGGGATAAACGCTTTTCTTGAAATAGATTCGGTGGATACCGTAGAAATGCCAGGAGCACTCTAGGAAAATGGTTTTCGAGAAGGGTAGAGGTGGATAAAATATGGAGGTGTTTGGGAAGTATTTTTATAAATGAAGGTGGTAGCAGAACTGGTTTGAGGATGTAGATATTCTTCAACATTTAAGATCAATCTATTGAACGTATAATCGAGTTCAATAAATTTGCTTTCAATTTCTAATGGATTGGTTGTCTTGTAACTAATATATTTTTCGTATACCAGACATATAAATTGACAAATAACGTCTTCCTCAGCATATGGTGAATTGAAACATGATTTAATCAGATGACCCAATGAATCTTCTATAACCCAATGACCCAATGCATTTTCTTTCAAAGTTTTCTTAATCTTCCTAAATATATTAAGTACATGTCTGGGATAGACACTTTTCTTTAATGGATTTACTAAATAAATAGTAGAAATTCTAGTAATATTCAATATTCATAGAATACATATAATCGATATTTAGGATACATTTATTGAATATCATATATCTTCTTCCAATCATTAATGGATTGGTTGTTCTGTAACTAATATATCGTTCTGATAACAGACACTTAAGTATTTTTTATAAATGATGTATTGGAGTATTTTTATAAATGAAGGTGGTAGCAGAACTGGTTTGAGGATATAGTTATTCTTCAACATTCAAGATCAAGCTATTGAACGCATAATCGAGTTCAATAAATTTGCTTTCAATTCTAATGGATTGGTTGTCTTGCAACTAACACATTTTTCTTACACAAGACATTAAAATTGACAATTTACGTCGTGATGTATGGTGAATAGATCTCATGATATATGGCGAATTATATATGGTGAATTGAAACATTGTTTAATCAGAAGTCCCAATGTATCTTCTATAATATTATCCATAAGAAGAAGAAGAAGATATATTGTATTTCTATGTCTTCTTAATGTTACTAAATATATGGAGTACATATCTGGGAAAAACTCTTTTCTTGAAAAGGATTTGAAGAATATTTTAGATATTTTAACAATATATTCAATATTTATAAAATACAAATAATCAATGTTTAAGATTAATGTATTGAATTTCCTGAATCTTCCTTCAATTACTAACGGATTGGTTGTTCTGTAACTAGTATATCACTCTTATACCAGACACTTAAATTAACAATTAACTTCATTTTGGTCTAGTTATGGTCAATTGAAATGTAGTTTAATCAGAAGACCCAATGAATTATCTATAAAATTATCCATAAGAAAAACGAAAGGGTATATTGTCTTCCTAAGTCTTCTTAATATTGATGAATTTAGGAAATACATGTCTGGGATAAATGCTTTTTTTTGAAATAGCTTCGTTGAATACCGTAGAAATTTTAGCAATATTCAATATTTGCAAGAAGTCATATAATCACTATTTAAGATGAATTTATTCAACACAAAATCGAATATCACAAATCACCTTTCAATTAATAGCATACTGTTTGCTTGTAACTATCTGTTTGCTGGTATTTTTCTGATGCCAGACTCTTGAATTGACGATTAACCTCATTTTTTCCAGTTATGGTGAATTGTAAGAAGTCCGGGTTTAATCAACGGATCTCCTAATCTCTTTATGATCCGTCAGAAGAAGAAGAAAAAAAAGAGAAAAAGATAGATTGCCTTCAACTAAATGTATCATAGTGGAGACCACAAATAAAGTATTTATTTTGTTATAACAGTATATTTATTTTTTTCTTGCTACCCCGTAAGAAAAATTGACTATCTAAATGGCTTAGAAAATTAAAAAAATATATATACAACAAGATTCAAAATTATCATTTGGAGAAATATTACAGTTCTGAAAGGAAATTGTATTGTCTTAAAATTATACATTCCTTATATACTACAATTCCCGATAAATTAGTTTTATAAATATAAAACTAAAGATAATCAAATAACTATTTACTTATGTATGTTAGTGGAACAATTAAAATATTATGGTGTTTATGAAAAACTGCACCATTCTCGTCTCCATTGTTCAACTTCATCATTATTTTATTTCTAGAATTTTCCACATATTTATTTTGAATCCTTTTTTTTTGTTTATATTTTTAGTTGATTAGAACATGGTAGAATACAATTAACAAAGATAAGTTCTGGATGAAATTTAAAACCAGTTATTTTTCTCAAGAAATATTGCACTAAGTAATTCTTATTTTCTTAATATAATAATCATTTTAAAAAAATAATTCCTATTAAAAATAGTTTTTCTTATTGCAAAAGCTCTTGATTTTACATCATTGTCTCCCATGCATCACATATACATGAGATTGGAGCATAAAAATGGAATACAAAACAGCGAAACAGAACAAAACATTATTTCATAAACAATAACTTAACAAACGCGCTTTGTTCGTCTCAGAGTTCTAGTTGCACAAAGCACTGCTATGTACGCCAATGCTGTAAGTTCCCACTGCTATATATGCAATGCTGTGTCAATGCTATATATGCCAATTCTCTACCAAGAAAAGCATGTCCA
Organism: Caerostris darwini; assembly: GCA_021605075.1. Lineage (NCBI taxonomy): Eukaryota > Metazoa > Arthropoda > Arachnida > Araneae > Araneidae > Caerostris > Caerostris darwini. Next base: position 41,313 of record BPLQ01004958.1, on the reverse strand, counting down.
ACCTCCAGGCGGAGAGCCGCTACTGCGATGGAGCTAGAGAACTGAGATTTTATAAATCGAGTTCCTAAACTTCTTTTTCTAATTGAAAAATAGTAGTAGTCAATTGTTATCAAATGCTGAGACAGTAAGCTTAGAGTTAAAATTTAATGCTATTTTTTCAAGAAAACACATTTATCTACCAATATCTACATTTAATGCTATGAAAATAAAAAATTATCATTAATGCGATTTTAGAAAAAGCCTTTAATCAGCCCAAGTTTAAAGCAGTTGCCCTTTTGAGAAACCTAACGGGCCATAATTGTTTGGTCAATCACCTTTTCCGAATGAGAATATTTGAAAGCCCAAAACGCATACTCCGCAGTCTGAGGAAGGACATGGATAATAACATTCCTGTTTGCCTTGCATTTGTTTCCTCTTCTGTGTATGGTCGTTATGGTAGACTAGGTCTCTAATGGGCTAAGCACGTCACTATGTTGTTTCCTTCGTTTCTCGTTGTTGTATAATATTTTTATATTCCTTGTGTTCTTTTTATTTATCTATTTATTTATTTTTTTGATTTTTGTAGCTTGGCATCGGAAATAAAAAAATTAACGAAGCATATATTTCTGCAAAAATTGTTTCTATAAAAAAACCTGTGGAATATTATTTATTTTTTCTTTTCAAATTCTTGAAGCCGAAATTTTATTTCTCGTAAAATCTTTATATTAATATGCATACCTCAAAACATGGCTTACTTTGTACGATTGAGTTTTAAATAAATGAATAATACTTTACTTTCAATTCCATTCAAATAAATAAATAAATAACTACATCGAAACAGGAAAGGTAGTAACCAGAAAATGCTCCCATGAATTTTGTGTCCAGGAAAACAAATTGTCGAACTTGAATATAATTTTTTTATTACGAACTATATAAACTTTATTTTAAATATTTATTTCCTCCATTCACGTAGATTATAGCCTGTCACAAAACATTGCCAATTTCAAACACGAAAAAGGAAAGGAATTACCCCAAAAGATTCCACCAACATTTTTTTCTTTTTTTTTGTAGGGGAAAAAAAAACTAACGTTTTGAGATTAATAGAGAGAAAATATATTGTGCAAGAACTCTTGAGGATTTATTTTTCATTTCGGCGTTGAACGACGTTTTTATGTCCAATATAATAATGCGAAAGCAGTGGGAAATATCCCTCCTTCTTATAGCAAATTTCTCAAACACACACGCGGTGTTAGAGGCGAATGGAATAAGAAAAAGAAGAAGATGCGACGGGGTTTACATCCCAATCGACGTCCAAAAGAATGCTTAGAGCCCCCTTTCACAATACGCTTTTATTGAAGAATGGTGAAGAAAAGATGGGATCTTCTTGCAAGTCCCCTCCTCCCTCGGAAACCCCATCAATAAGTAAAAAAAAAAAAAAGAGAATTTTGCTTATTTATTTTCTGCAGCCCTCTTTATTTTACCTCCTTTTCTCCATTACATTCAGCATGTTATTAGGAGACTGAAAATGGCAGCGGCGATATTGAGAGAAGAAAAATTATAATATTGTCGTATGGAAAATATATATATAAGAAAAATTCTCGTATGGAATAAAGAAAAAAATGAGTGGCTGTTGATAGTGATTCATGAGAGTATAGTTTGTTTAGTTGTTGGCTGAAAATGAAAGTGCTGATTAATAATAGGTTTTTGTTAGGTGTATTTTAAGTAACAATAGAACACTAGTGATCTTTTATATTGATTTTCTACTAGATCAACATTTGAAAGAATAGGATTCAATAAACACAATAGTAAAGAATAGTATCACAAATCCGTAAAATTTGAAAAGATAGTGTTTAACTGTGTTTCAAATAATAACTGTGTGTTTGTTCTGTGTTATTATGTATTCTGAAAATGTAGCAGCAATAAATTTTACATTGAAATATTGTTATGCTCTATCTTATATAGATATAAAAGATTTTAAATTCTGTTTTTCCGTGATAAAAGTCAAATAAAAGTTTTATTTACATTATTTAAAAGTCAACTGAATTATGTGATAAAAAAAAAATCATAACTGAGCTTTAATGCAAACTTATTTAACCATCAAATAAATCTTACAATTAAAATGAAATGTAAATAACTGTGCAAAATTAAAAAGAAAAACCAGAATGGAACAAAAGAAACAAATTAAGTACTTAATTTATTAACTATTTTTTTGTTAAATAGTTTGGAAACAATGACACAAATTCATCAGAAAAATGTGAAAGAATCACAATAAGAAATATGCAAAAAATGGTATAAAAAACACGTTTAATTCATCAATTAAATATCTTAATAAAAAGTTAAATAGTCAGTAAGCAATTCTGGTATGTAAGAATAGAATTATAGTAAAAAAATTCATAATAAAAGAAAAGATTTTCCTGGTTTGTTCTGTTACATTCTGTCTCTTTGCCGATAGAGATGAAAGATTCTGATTTAATATTCGCGAGACATTATAGATTGCGCCCGCCTGACTATTAATTCCATTTGAACGATTCCAATGCTATCTCTCTCATATTAAATCGATTCTCAGAAAGATTAAAATGAAGCATTTCTTATTATCGATTCCATGTTCTGTTCTCCCCCATTTCCATGAGGGATGGATATGGGCGGTACCCTCGTGGTCATGTTATTAAATCCACATATCCCCCACAATTGGGGGAACTTTCAAATGAATACTCAATTCGAAAATTTTTCCTTTTTTCCTTCTTTTCGGAACATACCCTTGCTTCCTTTTTTGTTTCCTGCCAGAATGGATGGAGTCCACTCTTGGGGTATCACTCTTGTAGGTGAGGTACAGTAATATAAAGGAGAACACGTCTGGGATAAACGCTTTTCTTGAAATAGATTCAGTGGATACCGTAGAAATGCCAGGAGCACTCTAGGAAAATGGTTTTCGAGAAGGGTAGAGGTGGATAAAATATGGAGGTGTTTGGGAAGTATTTTTCTAAATGAAGGTGGTAGCAGAACTGGTTTGAGGATGTAGTTATTCTTCAATATTTAAGATCAATCTATTGAACGTATAATCGAGTTCAATAAATTTGCTTTCAATTTCTAATGGATTGGTTGTCTTTTAACTAATATATTTTTCTTATACAAGGCACTAAAATTTACAATTTACATCATTTTATCTAGATATGGTGATTTGAAACATGGTTTAATCAGAAGGCCCAAGGTATCTTCTATAATATTATCCATAAGAAAAATTTGTATTGTATTCTTAAGTTTTCTTAATGTTACTAAATATAGGACATACATGTCTAAGATAAACCCTTTTCTTGAAATAGATTTACTGATTATCGCAGATATTGTAGCAATATTCAATATTTATAAAATATAAATACTCAATATTTAAGATAAATTTATTGAATATCATAAATCTTCTTTCAATTACTAATGGATTGGTTGTTCTGCAACTAATAAATCGTTCTTATACCAGACACTTAAATTGATAAATAACGTCATTTTATCTAGATATGGTGAATTCAAACATAGTTTAATAATAAGATCTAAGCATCCTCTATAATATTATCCATAAGAAAAAGAAAAATATATATAGTCTTCCTAAGTTTTTTAAATGCTACTAAATATATGGAGTACATGTCTGGGATAAACGCTTTTCTTGAAATAGATTCGTTGAAAACCGAAGAAATTTTAGCAATATTCAATCTTTATAGAATTCATATAATCAATATTTAAGATCAATTTATTCAACGGAAAATCGAATATCTCAAATCATCTTTCAATTAATACTATACTGGTATTCTTCTCATGACAGACTCTTGAATTGACAATTAACCCCATTTTATCCAGTTATGGTGAAAATTAAGAAGTTCGGGTTTAATCAGTGGATCTCGTAATCTGTTTATCTATGATCCATCAGAAGAAGAAGAAAAAAAAGGAGAAAAACGTAACTTGCCTTCAATTAAATGTATCATAATGAAGACCACAAATAACATAATAGTATATTTGTTGTTTCTTGCTAGCCTGTAGAAAAATTGACTATATAAATGATGTAGAAAATTTAAATATATATAACTTGATTCCGTAGTTATCATTTGGGGAAATATTATAATTCTGAAAGGAAATTGGATTGTCTTAAAATTATAAATTCGTTATATGATACAGTTGACGGCAAATAAATTTTATAAATATAAAACTAAAAAACATCAAATAATTATTTACTTATTCAGTGGAACTATTAAAATATTCTGCGGTATAAGAAAAATTGAGTCAATTTCGTGTTCTCCGTTGATCAACTTCGTCATTATTTTGTTTTTAGAATTTTCCACGTATTTATTTTGAATCGTTTTTATTTTTGTTATATTTTAATGTGATTACAGCTTAGTAGTTTGCAATTAACAAAGAGAAGAGCTGGGTGAATTTTTCCAGTAATTATTTTTTACAAAGAAATATTGCACTAAGTGATTTTATTTTCTTAATATAATAATCATTTAGAAAAAGGATTCATATTAAAGAATGGTTTTTTTTATTGTAAAAACACTTGATTTTAAATCATTGGCTCCAATGGAGATTGGCCCAAAAAGATAATAGAAAACAATAACACATAAACAGTAACATAGCAAATGATCGTTGTCCATCTTAGAGATCTGGTGCACAAAGTACACAACTCTTATACATACCAATGCTGTGTAGATGTTTAGCAAGACAATCATGTCCTGTCCCCAAGCGGAAGGCCGCTGCTGCAATGGATATAGGGGAGTCTGGGATTTTACAAATCGAGACCCTGCACTTCTTTTTCTCATTCAAAAAATAGTAGAACCAATTGATGTAAAATGAGAGATAATTTGCTTAATGTTAAAATTTATTATTATATTTTCAATAAAAAATCTTTTTCTTCAAATATCTACATTTATTGCTATGAAAATAACTTTCTATCATTAATGTGATTTTAGTTTAAGGATTTAATTAGTCCAAATTTAAAGCATTTGTCCTTTTCAGATTCCTGACGGGCCATAATTATTTGGCCAATTATCTTTTTCGAATGAGAATATTTGAAAACCCAAAATGCATGCTCAGCAATCTGGAAGAGGACATGGATTCATTTAATCTGCCTGTCTGCCCTGTATTTGTTTCTTCTTCCGTGTATGGTCTTATTGGGAGGCTAGGGCTCATAAGGGCTAAATATGTTACTATATGATTTCCTTCTTTTCTCGTTGTTATTGTTGTTGTTATGTTCCTTAAGTTCTTTTTATTATTATTTTTATTTTTTTTTACTTATTGTAGCCTGCCATTGGAAATAAAAAAAAAAGCATTTATTTTTGCAAAAATAGTTTTTATAAAAGAACCTCTGAAATATTGCTTATTTTTGATTTTCAGATTATTGCAACCCAAATTATATTTCTCGTAAAATCGTAATATTAGGACATGTATCACAACAATATTCTCTTATTCCAAGAAGATGAATTTGATTTTTACCTATAAATAAAGGAATAATAATTCACTTTTAATCCATTCAAATAAATAAATTACTAGATAGGATCACGAAAGGCAATAACCAGAAAATGCAACAATGAATTTCTTGTCCAGAAAAATAAATTGTTGAACTTCAACAACAAAGTTATTTTATTATGAACTATATAAACTTTATTTTAAATATTTATTTCTTCCATTCACGTAGATTATAGCCTGCCACAAAACATTTCCAATTTCAAACACGAAAAAGGGAAGAAATTACCCCCAAAAGTTCCAACCAACATTTTTTTTCTTCTTTTTTTTGTCCGGAAAAAAAATAACGTTTTGAGATTAATAGAGAGAAAATATATTGTGCAAAAACCCTTGAGGATTTATTTTTCATTTCGGCATTAAACGACGCTTTTATGTCCAATATAATAATGCGAATGCAGTGGGAAATATCCCTCCTTCTTCTAGCAAAATCCTCACTTACACACGCGCCATGTAAGAGGCGAATCGAATAAAAAAAAGAAGAAGATGCGAGGGGTTTTACATCCCAATCGACGTCTAAAAGAATGCTTAGAGCCCCCTTTCACAATACGTTTTTATTGAATATTGAATGGTGAAGAAAAGGTGGGATCTTCTTCCAAGCCCCCTCCTCTCGGAATTCCCACCAATAAGTAAAAAAAAAAAAAAAAAAAAGAAGAAATTTTTTCTTATTTATTTTCTGCGGCCCTCTTTTTTTACCTCCCCTTCTCCATTACATTCGCCATGTTATTACGAGACTGAAAATGGCAGCGGCGATATTGAGTGACGTATTTGTCCATTCCTCTTATTCTTTAGAAGGAGAGAAAAAAAATGGCACCGAAAATTTTATAAGAAAAATTGTCGTATGGAATAAAGAAAAAATGAGTGACTGTTGATAGTAATTTATGAGTGTATAGTTTGTTTAGTTGTTGACTGAAAATGAATGTGCTGATTAATAATAGGTTTTTATTAGGTGTACTTTAAGTAACAATAGAACGAAATTTGCCATAGATTTTTTTATATAGATTTTATACTAGATCAATTTTTGAAAGAACATGGTTCAATAAACACATTTATAAAGAAAGGTTTGTACAAATCTAAAAAAATTGATAGACTGTATTTAATGGTGTTTGCTCTGTATGATTATTTATACTGAAAATATAACAGTAATAAATGTTTTATTGAAATATTGTTATGATATACCTTGCATACATATATAAGGTTTTATATAGAAAATTTCTATGTATCCGTAATAAATCTTAAATTAAATTTTTATTTATATTATATAAAATGCAATTTAATTGTGTGATAAATTGAAAGATCATAGTTAAGCGTTAATGTAAAACCTTTTTAACGTTTTTTGATTTGTATGCTGCCAATAAGTTATTCAAATAATAAATGCAATTGGAAATAAAAAAAAAGATTAAGCATTTATTTCTACAAAAATTTTTTTTATAAAAGAACATCTGAAATATTATTTATTTTTATTTTCAGATTCTTAAAACCCCAACTATATTTCTCGTGAAATCGTTATATTATGATGCCACAACAGCATGCTTTGCTTTGTAGGATTGAATTTAGTTTTTTTTTTTTTTCATGAAGACGAATTTGATTTTTATCTATAAATAAATGAATAATAATTTACTTTCAATACATTCAAATAAATAAATAACTACATATGAACACGAAAGGCAATAATCAGAAAATGCACCAATGAATTTCTTGTCCAGAAAAACAAATTGTTGCACCTCAACAACAAAGTTTTTTTTTTACGAACTATATAACTTTTATTTTCAATGTTTATTTCCTCTATTCACGTAGATTATAACCTGCCACAAAACATTGCCAATTTCAAACACGGAAAAGGGAAGGAATTACCGAAAAAATTCCAACCAACATGATTTTCTTTTTTTTTTGTAGGGAAAAAAAATACGTTTTCAGATTAATAGAGAGAAAATATGTTATGCAAAAACTCTTGAGGATTTATTTTTCATTTCGGCATTGAACGACGTTTTTATGTCCAATATAATAATGCGAAAGCAGTGGGAAATATCCCTCCTTCTTCTACCAAAATCCTCACACACACACACGCCATGTAAGAGGCGAATGGAATAAGAAAAAGAAGAAGATGCGACGGGTTTTACATCCCAATCGACGTCCAAAAGAATGCTTAGAGCCCCCTTTCACAATACGCTTTTATAGAATATTGAATGGTGAAGAAAAGTTGGGATTTTCTTCCAAGCCCCCTCCTGTCGGAATTCCCAGCAATAAGTAAAAAAAAAAGAATAGATTTTTATCTTATTTATTTTCTGCAGCCCTCTTTTTTTACCTCCTCTTCTCCATTACATTCACCATGTTATTATGAGACTGAAAATCTCAGCGGCGATATTAAGTGACGTATTTGTTCATTTCTCTTATTCTTTAGAAGGAGAGAAAAAAAATGGCGCCAAAACTTTTATAAGAAAAATGTCGTATGGAATAAAGAAAAAAATGAGTGATTGTTGATAGTGATTTATGAGTGTGTAGTTTGTTTAGTTGTTGGCTGAAAATGAAAGTTGTGATTAATAATAGTTTTTTATTAAGTGTAGTTTAAGTAACAATAGAACCAAATTTGTCATTGGTTTTTTTATATTGATTTTCTACTAGATCAACATTTGAAAGAACAGGATTCAATAAACACAACAGTAAAGAATAGTATTACAAATCCGTAAAATTTGAAAACACAGAGTTTAACTATGTTTCAAATAATAACTGTGTGTTTCTCCGGTGTTATTATTTATTCTGAAAATGTAACTGCAATAAATGTTACATTGAAATATTGTTATGCTCTATCTTACATAGATATATGAGATTTTTTTATATTTATGTTTATCCGTGATAAAAGTTAAATAAATTTGTTATTTACATTATTCTATTGAATTGTGTGACAAAACAAAAAAATCATATCTAAACTTTAATGTAAAATATTTTTAATGCAAACTTATTTAACCATCAAATAAATCTTATAATTAAAAATGGAATGGAAATAACTGTGCATAAGTAAGAAGAAAAAACAGAAAAACACAGCAATTATAAGAAATGTGGAACAAAAGAAACAAAACATGTACTTAATTTATTAACTATTTTTTTTTTGTTGTTAAACAGTTAGTAAACAAGAACACAAATTTATCAGAAAAGTTGTGAAAGATTTATAATAAGAAATATGTAACAAATGATCTGAAATAGGCATTTAATTCATTAATTAAATATCTTAACAAAGAGTTAGATAGTTAAAAAAACTGTCAAGAATAGGAATACAGAAAAGAAATTCATAAAAAAAGAAAATATTTTCAAATTATGTTCTATTATATTCTCTCTCTTTGCCGATAGAGATGAAAGATTCTCATTTAATATTCGCGACACTTTATAGATTGCACCCGCTTGACTATTAATTCCATTTGGACGATTTCAATGCTATCTCTCTCATATTAAATCGATTCACAGAAAGATTAAAGTGAAGCATTTCTTAATATCGATTCCATGTCCTGTTCTCTCCCATTTCCTTGAGGGATGGATATGGATGGTACCCTCGTGGTCATGTTATTAAATCCACATATCCCCGACAACTGGGGGAACTTTCAAATGAATACTCAATTCGAAAATTCTTTCTTTTTTTCCTTCTAATACCCTTGCTTCCTTTTTTGTTTCCTGCCAGAATAGATGGAGCCCACTTTTGGGGTGTCACTCTTGTACGTGAGGTACAGTAATATAAAGGAGAACACGTCTGGGATAAACGCTTTTCTTGAAATAGATTCGGTGGATACCGTAGAAATGCCAGGAGCACTCTAGGAAAATAGTTTTCGGGAAGGGTAGCGGTGGATAGAATATAGAGGTGTTTGGGAAGTATTTTTATAAATGAAGGTGGTAGCAGAACAGGTTGGAGTATGTAGTTATTCTTCAGCATTTAAGATCAATCTGTAGAACACATAATGCAATTTCTAATAGATTGGTTGTCTTGTAACTAATATATTTTTCATATACAAGACATTGAAATTGACAATTTACGTCATGATATATGGTGAATTGATGTCATGATATATGGTGAATTGATGTCATGATATATGGTGAATTGAAACTTTGTTTAATCAGAAGACCCAATGTATTTTCTATAATATTATCCATAGGAAAAAGATATATTGTATTTCTAAGTATACTTAATGTTGCTAAATATAGGGAGTACATGTCTGGGATAAACGCTTTTCTTGAAATAGATTTGCTGAATACCGTAGAAATTCTAGCAATATTCACTATTTTTAAAATACAAACAATCAATATTTAAGATCAGTTTCTTGAACTAAATTCAAATATCATAAATCTTCTTTCAATTCTTATTATACTGGGTGCTTGTAACTAAGGTGTCTTTCTGATCAGAGACTCTTGAATTGACAATTGACCTCATTTTATCCAGTTATGGTGAATTAAAAGAAGTTCGGGTTTAATCAGTGATCTCCTAATCTCTTTATCTATGATACATCAAAAGAAGAAGAAAAAAGAAGAAAAAGATAGATTGCTTTCTTCAACTAAATGTATCATACTGAAGACCACAAATAAGATAATAGTATATTTGTTTTGTTTTTGCTTACCCACTGGGAAAATTGACTACGAGTATAGAACTGATTAAAATAATTAAGCAAAAATGTAATTTGAAAGAGTAGTTATCTTTTGGGGAAATATTCTAGTACTGAAATTGAAATGTTTTTAAAATATACAATCGTTATATTATCTAATTAGACTGTAAATAACTTTTCTAATTATAAAATTAAAACAATCAAATATTTATTTACTTATGCAATGGAACCAATTAAAATATTATGGTGTTTATAAAAAATTGAGAAATTTTCGTCTTCTCCATAGTTCAACTTCATCGTTATTTTATTTCTAGAATTTTCTACGTATTTATTTTGAATCCTTTTTTTTCGGGGGGGGGCCATATTTTTAGGTGATTATAGCTTAGTAGAATGCAATTATTTTTTTTGCCAAAAAATTATGCACTAAGTAACTCATAAACAGAATCTTAGCAAATGATCTTTGTCCGTCTCAGAGTTCTGGTTGCGCAAAGGATTGATATATATAAATATTAGGAAGACAATCCTGTTCAGTCTCCAGGTGGAAGGCCGCTACTACGATGGATCTAGGGGAGTCTGGGACTTTACAAATCGAGTCCCACCACTTCCTTTTCTAATTAAAAAGAAATAGTAGTAATCAATCGCTGACAAATGCTGAGATAATCTGCTTAATGCTAAAATTTAATATTATGTTTTCAAGAAAAAATTATATATTAAATACTTTTCGTCTTGAAAAAACTTCTTTTAAAAAACTTCTTCAAAAAGCTACATTTATTGCTATGAAAATAACTTTATATCATTATTGCAATTTTACTGGTAGATTAAGCATTTGATCAGTCCAGGTTTAAAGCAGCTGCCCTTTGTTCTCCCTGGCAGATCCTAATTGTTTGGCCAATCGTCATTTCCAAATGAGAGTATTTGAATGCCCAAAAATGTATGCTCTACAATCTGGAAGAGGACATGGATAATAACTCTTCCTGCCTGCCCTACATTTGTTTCCTCTTCTGTGTATGGTCGTTACTGGGAGGCTAGGGCTCTTATTGGCTAAACATGTCACTATGTGATATCCTTCTTGTTCCTTTCTTGTTGTTGTTGTTGTTGTTGTTATATTCCTTATGTTCTTTATATTTAATTTTTTTTTGCTTATTGCAGCCTTCCATTGGAAATTAAAAAAGATTAAGTATTTAGTTTTGCAAAAATTTTTTTTATAAAAGTACCTCTAAAATTGTGTTTATTATTTATTTATTTTTTTGAATCTTGAAACCCAAGTTTTATTTCTCGTGAAATATTTACACTCATGTCCATAAATTAAGGATAATTCAGAATCACACAGAAATTGAACTCTAAAATAAAAATTTCTCCTGTAGAATTATCACACACATCTTGAAGAAGAATAGGCAAATTACAGGAAACCATCAGATGGCGCGGATAGTACGTCACAATGACGAGAGTGTAAGAGAAGGGTATATAAGGAATGGTGGCAAAGAAGTAAAATTGTTCACAAGTGCTTTAAAAGCCTTTCAGTGCAATAACCGCAAAGTTATGGCACAAAGGAAGCATTTCGATGATTTTTTACGTGGTAGAATTATCGGACGACTGGAATGTGGACGTACCCAGCTGGAAATATCCGAGGAACTTGGAATCGCCCAGAGTGTCATCTCATAGGCTTTGGCAACGATTCCAAGATGATAGTAACGTGAGTATATGTTACAGCACATGTCACCCCCGAGTTACAACGCCGAATGAGGACCGGTATTTAGCAGTTACTGCCAAAAGAAACAGACGGAGCACAGCATCAGACCTGTCTCGTCAGCACTCTTCAGCTACCGGTATGACAGTTTCAAGGCAGACCGTGTACAGACGATTAGGCACATTGGTCTATATGCTCGTAGGCCTGTCAGATGAGTTCCACTTACCGCAACTCACTGTCGCCTGCGATTAACCTGGAGTAGAGAGCATGCATTGTGGACACCGCAACAGTGGTCTGGTGTGATGTTTTCCGAGGAGTCCAGGTTTAGTTTGCAGTCTGATTCTCGTCGGACTTTCATATGGAGCGCGCCAGGTACCCGTTAGGGGAGGAATTATTCTTGGTTCCAGAACTGACCTGCATGTTCAGAGTGTAACGACGACAGGCCACATCTAACGGGATGTCATTCTGGAACAACATGTACGTTTGTTTCGGGCCGCCATGGGTGCTGCATTTCTGTTTATGGATGACTACGCCCGTCCCCATCGTGCTAACATTGTAGACGAATGCCTTCAATTGGAGGATATCACCCGTATAGATTGGCCAGCATACTCACCGGACTTGAATCCAATAGAGCATGTGTGGGATATGCTTGGCCGACGAATTGCAGCCCGTCAACCCCCTCCCACCTGTCAACCGCAACTTCGGAGGGCATTGCTTGATTAGTGGTGTAATATTCCTCAAGTTCATATTGATAATTTGATACTAAGCATGCCTAGGCGTTGTAAGGCCTGTATTGCATCGTCCGGGAGACATACTCCATATTAACCATCATACTAACCATGTTATACTGTTTTTTGTAAATAGGTTCTTTTTTGAAATTTGCTCCAGGGAGTAAAAATCGCAATTTTTATTAATTATGTCAAACATATAGCATCTTTTTTGCTCTTTACCTTTTGTTTAATAAATAGACTTTACAAATAAGTCAAATTTGTTTTGCTTCTGTCTCTTTCTTTGCCTGAACTTCATTATCCTTAATTTATGGACATGAGTGTATATTAAGATGCATAACGCAATAACGTGCTTTGCTTTGAAGGATTCAGTTTATTCCTGGAAGATAAATTTGATTTTTACCTATAATTAAATGAATAATAATTTACTTTCAATCCCTTCAAATAAATAAATAACTACATAGAGACACGAAAGGCAATAACCAGAAAATGCACCAATGAATTACTTCTCCTAAAAAACAAATTGTTGAACTTCAATAACAATTTTTTTTATTACGAAATATATAAACTTTATTTTAAATATTTATTTCCTCCATTCACGTAGATTATAGCGTGCCACAAAACATTGCCAATTTGAAACACGAAAATGAGAAGGAATTAAAACAAAAAATTCCACCAATATTTTTTTTTTTTTTTTTTGTAAAGGAAAAAAAACCTAACGTTTTGAGATTAATAGAGAGAAAATATATTGTGCAAGAACTCTGAGTTGAGGATTTATTTTTCATTTCGGCATTGAGTGAAGTTTTTTTGTCCAATATAATAATGCAAAAGCAGTGGGAAATATCCCTCCTTCTTCCAGCAAACTCTTCACACACACACACACGCCATGTTAGAGGCGAATGGAATAAGAAAAAGAAGATGCGACGGGTTTTACATCCCAATTGACGTCCAAAAGAATCTTAGAGCCCCATTTCACAATACGCTTTTATTGAATATTGAATGGTGAAGAAAAGGTGGGATCTTCTTCTCCCCTCCTCGGAAACCCCACCAAGAAGTAAAAAAAAAAAAAAAAAAAGATAGAGTTCTTTTCTTATTTATTTTCTGCAGCGCTCTTTTTTTTTACCTCCTCTTCTTCATTACATTCACCATGTTATTATGAGACTGAAAATAGAAGCTGTGATATTGAGTGATGTATTTGACCATTGCTTTTATTCTTTAGAAGGAGAGAAAAAAAATAGCGCCAACACTTTTTATAAGAAAAGCTGCCGTATGCAATAAAGAAAAAAATGAATGACTGTTGATAGTAATTTATGAGTGTATAGTTCGTTTAGTTGTTGGCTGAAAATGAAAGTTCTGATTAATAATATGTTTATATTAGGTGTATTTTAAGTAACAATTGAACACAATTCGTCATTGGTCTTTTTTATATTGATTTTCGACTAGATCAATTTTTGAAAGAACAGGGTTCAATAAACACAGTAATAAAGAACAAATTTGATAGATAGTAGTTATTGCGGTTTGTTCTATGTGGTTATTTTTACTGAAAATATAAAATAAATGTGTAAATATTGTCATGCTCTATATTACATAGATATATAAGATCTTTTTTATTTCTGTTTATCTGTGGCAAAAGTTAAATAAAATTTTTATTTACATTATTTAAAAGGCAATTGAATTGGTAAAACAAAAGATCATAACTGAGCATTAATGCAGAACATTCGTCATGATTTTAATTAAAATGTGACTTTAAACAAATATGTATTCTTCAAATTAATTTATTATTTAACTACTGTAGCATTTTATCCACGAGAAGAGATATAGCATTTCCGTTCCCAGGGGAAAGTAATGTATATTCCTTAAAAAGTCATAATAACAACCTATCACTCAAATTTGACGGCAGATAAGCAATGTCGTGGATATTTATACTCCATGCAATGTCGTGGATATTTATACTACATGCAATGTCGTGGATATTTATACTACATGCAATGTCTACTGTCAATGAGAACAACCTGCCACTCAAATCTGAGAGCAAATACCAGTGTCATGGATAATGATACATCATGAAATTATCTATTGTCTGTTCGACCTTCAGAGGTCGAAACAATTACAAATGGAATGTGGACTCATAAGTTGCTTCATTGTGATTAAATGAGATTCATTGTGTGAGAGAAAATAAAGTTTCTTTTATATATTGTTTGGGAGAAATAAACTTATTGTTTGCGCTTTTTTTATGTTAGTAATAGAAAATTTGTGTTACGTCAGAGGTATTTATATTAATATCAAATAGTGTTATACAATTTAATATACCCATTAACTTTCTTAATAACAACAAATTATTAAATAAGCTTCACTAGAATAGGAGTACTATATATATATACATATATATATATATATATACTGTACAAAAATAAACATTTTTATTTAAAAAATGTAGCTGAAATTTATTATTAATGAACATTAAATTTCATCTTTGTTTACTTTCTTTTTTATATTACTTGTTGCTTTTGATGTATTTTTCTTTTTTAATTTTATTAATTTCATTTGAAATTTGTTTTATTCAAATCTAAAGTGCCATACAGTCAAAGTTATCTTAAAATAAATAACACTAAATGCTTGAATATACTTAGAAAATTTACTCACAGATTCATTTTAAAAATGAATTTTGAATTGTACATCATTATCGAATGAATTAAAAATATATCATTTTTTTTATTTATTGATTCATACATTGATAGAGATTTTATTTGATTGCTCATATTTATCTTAAGTTATTCAAAAGAAAATATTTAGTTTTAGTTATAAATTTAAAAAAAAAAGCAATTGAATAAATACTTTAAATTACATTGCACGAAATAATATTTGAGAAAGTTACGAAATATTTTAGTAATATTCATTGAGTTTTACTTCTGTAACTTGTATCTAATTATTGGATTTATAAAGAGAAAAAACTTTATAATTAGTTTTAATAAAATATTGCTTTTAAAATAAAATGCATATAATTTATTTTAAATCATTAACTAATCAAAGAATTTCAAAATGAACTTATTTATTATTTACAATTACAAATGTGTTAAATAATATTTTCATTGCCAGATACTGCTGGTATATTAGTCGCTTGCAACCGTCAATTTTTTAGATTTCAATTTTAGACTTAGATTTAGATTTTTTTAATTAAATATTAAATAAGGTAACATATTTAAATATAAATAAACATGTATTGGCTTTACAATAGCTTTAATTTTCTCTATAGAACAAACATCAGTTTTAATCAAATTTACATTCTTGTGCAGTGAATAAAAAGTTATAATTTTCTTTAATAATGTAAACATATTTTACATAAAGTATGTTCTTATTGAAAACATTTATTATTTTCCTGAATATTCCCCTATAATAAAAAATAATTATTTCTATTGTGAATAAAAATTACACACATAAATTTAATAATGTATAAAAATTAACACAATAATTTCTTATAATCTTTGTTAATATTTTTTTATATGAAATCATATTTAATTTAAAAAAAATTATATGATTACATATTGGTTTTTATTTTAAAATACTGTTAATACTTTTTGATTTTCTGCTTTTAAATTATATTTTTAAACTGTTTTATACATTTTACATGAAAACTTTTGGTTTTTATGTTGGGGCTTTATTCTAGAGAAATTAATATTTATATTTAATATCATAATCATATAAAAATATAATGCTTTCTATTATCTTGCATTACTTTTAAATATTAATGATATTATTATCCTTATGCAATAAACTAAAATATCTATGTTTATTTTATACAGATCCTCCCCATTATTATTTCAATTTTGATGTTTCTGGAGCCTGGATTATCCTATTAACTAACAGTAACAAATTAAAAATAATCTGCAGCTCAAAGAATGTAGAAAAACATTAAAATAACAAAATACCATGAATAATATTATACTTAAAATCTTGTGTTTCAATTCTCATAACTTTTCAAAAACAAAACTACAATTACTCTGAGCAGTAAAATTTGTTACTGTGTTAGCTTTACGTTGTAAGTACTAAAAGTATAATTTATGTACACAGGTTTTAAAAGAAAAAGTATACAGCATTTATTTGGGCTTATAAAATGGACGTAATTATACAAAAGAATAATGAAAAAGTTTTTATCTTATATTATGATTTTTAGATATGAAATGGACAATAAATGAAGTAAAATTATTTTCCCATATTTTAAACATTATTATTTAACGATACATAATTTCTTATGTTAAGTATAGTATATTAAACGACTTTGAAAAGATAAACACATATTTTGTTATTTGAAGTATAATATTTCTACAAAAAACAATTTAATGCTTTCAAATTTCTTAAAAAAATATCTGTGACTTTTAAAACAATTTTACAACCAATTAAATAAAACAAAATATGCATTAATTTACTTCATAAGAGTCAATGATCTTTAAAATATGATAATAAAACTGGAACACATATTTTTTACACTCGTAAAGAATTTATTGGTTTGGTACATCACAAAGTGGAGAATAAAAGCAAGGAAGCCAAATAAAAAAATATTGTCTCTATCAATTTACTTCAGATATTAAATTAAGGTATTAATGTTCTCTCATTCTCTGGAAACTGGATCGTCAGTATAAAGATATAAAGATAAGATATAAAGGAAATCCAATTTGTAGTTTCTTAGACAAGAACAAGATGATATGGAGGAAATTGAGTTTTTGCCTTGGATAGACGAAAATAAAACGACAGTTAATTGATTTATGTCCAAGATTGCAATTCTTACTTCTTTTTACAAAACATTTACGGAAACATTAAAATACTTGTGATAAAAGAAGATCTCTTTTAAAACCTGTCTATTAATATATTTCTTTTAAAAAACTTTTAAAGAACATTAAGACACTAATGAAAAAATTAGATTCTAGTGTCTCTTTATTTAAGTTTGTGTTCTGTATTTCAATAAACTGGACATTATAGTTATCTTTTTCAATTTTTAAATAATTTTTTCACCAATCTGGACCTCTTTACTTGTACATAAAATAAATATTGCAATTTATTTATATAATATGATAAAATTCATAACATTTTATACAATATATACCTTCAAGGATCGTCTTTTGTAAGTTCAATCAAAGAAAAGAGTAATTTTTGAAAATTATTTAAATAATTTTATTATTTAAGATATGTACAAGGAAATAAAGACAAAAAAACATTAAGACAATAATGATAAAATTAGTTTATCCTGTTTCTTTGTTTAGTTTTTCGTTCTACATTTCAATAAATAGAACATTGTAGTTTTTTTTTAATTTTTGATTGCTTTGTCCATCTTTTGAAATTTTATTCCATCTAGAACTCTTTATTGTACATAAAATAAATATTACAGTTCAATCAAAGACAAGGAGCGTTTTTGAAAATTATTGAAATAATTTTATTATTTAAGAAATGTACAAGGAAATAAAGAAAAAATAAATAAATAAAAAGCTTTACGACAGTAATGATAAAATTAGATTCTCCAGTCTCTATATTTCTTTTTTTCGCTCTATATTTCAATAAACAGAACATTATAGTTGTTTTATTTTTCAATTTTTGATTGCCTTTTTTTATCTTTTGAAATTTTATTTTATCTCTAGAACTCTTATTATGCATAAAATAAATATTGTAAATTATCTATACAATACTATAAAATTTATGAAATTTTATATAATAGTCATTCAAGGGTAGTCCGTTGTAAGTTCAGACAAAGACAAGAGTAAATTATTTAAATAATTTTATTTTTTAAAATACAAGAACTTTCAAAATTAAGAATGTAAATACGTATAAAAAATTAATGGCTTCAACTATAAAGACATTTAACACATTAGGCATTCACAAATGTGTTTACTTTTCATAACCACATTTTTCTGTTTGCTTCTCCGTATATTGATAAAATCCAAAATAAACTAATGAATATTCCTTCAATAAAATACCTATAGAAGTATTTAAAACAAACATTAAGTTTCTGAATATAAAGAATCACTTTTGCAGTAACAGATGACTTGTTTAGAATAAACTTTGCACCAAAAACCTTGAACAAACTTCACAGAATAAATTTTAAAAAGTCACATATGGTTACATTTCCCTTTATTTACTCTTCTTAACAAGGGCCTGGTGGCCGAATGGCTAGCGCTCTGGCGTTCAGTTACACAGGTATCGGGTTCAAATCCCGGATTTGCCCATGGGTGTTGTAGTGGTTCGGAATCCACTTTAAGCCGTAGGTCCCGGTCCTAATAGGATCGTAGAGTGCTGCGGGGGCATTGTTACTACGCGTCCGTGGCTTACCATCAAGTTACATGCCACCCCTGGGTAATGCAAAGTGAGTAACATAGGTGCAGCCCTTATGGCGAAGATCACGGTCTATTTGCCAGCTGCATTAGAAGAAAAAAAAAACTCTTATTAACAAGATTGAATTGAAGTAATTCAAAATTCCTTGTTCTGTGAAGCTAGTGAAGGAAATGGCACACCCACTTATAAATACTTTTATAGTAAAGGGTTGTTTACATCCAGATGTCCCTTTAAATTTCTATTATCTTCTATAAAATCTGGATAACTTCCTAAATGTCGTAGATACAGCTTAAAAATTTGTTTGCTTGTACAAGACAGGTATAGATATAATTTGAGCTAATAAAAAAATCACAATTTTTGGGATATTGCGCCCCCATAAACATTTAATAAATTTTTGAATTGCATGATGAAAATGCAATTCAAAAATTTATTAAATATTAAACATCCGCATCACAAATAGTGATTATAACAGGTGTTATTGTGGATAAAATTATAGTTGCAAATAAGTTTTTGAAATGCATAAAAAAAGCATTGCAGTCGAGAAAACATATAAGATATTGTAAAACACAATGTAAACATACCTCAATGCAACATACCTGTTTTTAGCTAATCTTTAATTATATATTTTATTAAATGCGTTTTCAAATATGGGAAGAAAACAGTAGAGAAGAAAAAAGTAGTTATTCTTCAAGAATAGCAAAGATAAAAATAAAAAAAAAATACTGCATAAAACAATATTATATTATTTATTTAAATAAATATAAAATCATCTATTTGTATTAAAATAAAAATAAAATAAAATACTTTTATTCTATACTTTTTAAAACTTTTAGCTAAAATCCTGATTTTTTTTTAAAAATTTAGGTTTTGATTTCTGCATTTATTAATTAAGAAGCTCTGATTATTTTCATTTCAAAAATTTAACTTAATTTAACTATACAGTTATACTACTACTATTATTTTGTCTACATGATATATTTAATTACTCTTTTGGATTTAATATATCATGTATATTATCTTTGTTCTATTATCTTTTAAATAACATTTTCTTATTTTATTTTCATAAAACATTTTATTAATATTTATTTTATTATAAAAATAAAATGTTTTTGTTATTATAAAAATCTTTATAATTAAGTATTATCTGAGTTTAATTAATGAGCTAGGTATCGTTTTCAATAATTTTCTTATTTTTTTTAATACAATAGATAATAAACCAATTATAAATACGCCGTTAAAATTAATATTAATATAATATTAAGTAATATAATAATAAGTATGTAATAAGTAATATAATAAGTATTTAGCAAAATGTATCTTTTCATAATTCGCGGGAACATTTATTGCTGATAAAATTTAAAATAGCTGCTGAAAGTTGTCCGTTTAGAGGGATTACGAGAACTGTTTAAGATTTAAAATTACATTTTTAAATTACTTAGAATATGAGTGATTTAGAAATCCAAAATAAATAGAAAATAATAACAATATTTTTATACATGTTTTTCGTATTCTAATCTGAAAACAGTAAATAGGATTATGTGCTTAACACCAAAATAATGAAATGTTAAACAAAAACAAACGGCCGAGATTAGTGGGAAAAATGCTTCTTTTGCGCTTTTAGTTCATCAACATTATACTTATCGTTGATTTATGTATAATCTTTATTAAAACACATTAGACACATATCAGCAAGCAGCCTTTTAATTATCTTCGAAATAAAGCTGATTAAACAATAAATTATTTTGCTTTTAATTGCTCTGATATTCACATATTAGAACAACAATTCTCTCAGCACATCATTAGCAATTTTTTTGCTATTTCAATTTAAGTCTTCTAATCGGCTTACATATTTTAAGGAATCTCGTGTTAGGTACTGGTGATATCTCTTCATTTACGAATCTTATAATTGATATTGGAATGTAGTTAGTTCGCTTTCGTTTCAGATAATTAAAATTTGTCTTAATGTACCTTTGGGCAAAATTAAAGTAAGTGCATAAGCCCCAAATACTGTGTCATTTCAAAAATCACTGTTGTAGTATTAATTTTAAGAGCACAATAATTCTCCAATTAAATAGTTTGGTACTTTACTTAAGACCAGGATCGTTCATTCCATAAAACAAATAAATTAATATGTATTTTATTTAGTTCTTGAAATCACACAAAAACATAATAATGATGTTTATATTTTATATTTCGTTATGTTCGCGATGTTTATTTTAAATTTATGTTTCGTATTTATGATCATTATATGAGTATATGAGTATTACATGTTTTTAAACACAAGAACATGTGATGTTACAAATAATGCTTATGCAGTTAATTACTCATGAATATCTATTATTATGCATTAAACTTAACATATAGATAAAAAATGGCAACTGTTTTTAATACAAACATATTATTTTATTTTGTTCTTGAAATCTCATAAAAACATAATGATAAAGTTTTAATTTTATTTAAATACCAATATATATATCTTATTTTTACTTGTGTTGGAAAGTAAAAATATTTGTATCTAATTTGTATGTAATCTCTTGTATTAGAGTGGGTTTTTAACTTCTTCAGTAATTAAGAAAAAAAAGATTATCATGACACACTTTTAGGGGCTTAGTGATATTTAGTTGGTACTTTTAATATTTATATTTACTTTCTAATAACGACTAACAGTAAATTGTATAAATAAAGATCTGCGGATCATATTTATGATGCAATTTTGTCCCCTCAAATGTGGTTCAAGAAACCAGAAAGGTTGAAACCCCTGATTAAGATCATTTTCGTTTCTTTCGCATACTTGCTGCAAAAAAAATTTATTTATTCTAATGAGAAGTGAGTGTTATTATATGATTTTAAGCACCAGAACATACAATGTTTACAAATATCTTTTCTGCACTTAATTTCCGGTGAATATCTATTATTATGTATTAAACTTAATACACAGATAAAACAAATGGCAGGTGTTTTTAATATAGTTTGGGAAATTGTATTTGCAATTTAAACTAATATACACTGAAGTGACAAAAGTCATGGGATACCTCTTAATATCGTGTCGGCCCTCCTTTCGTCCGGCGAAGTGCAGCAACTCGACGTGGCAGGGACTCAACAAGTCGCTGGAAGTCTTCTGCAGGAATATTGAGCCATGCTGTCTCAATAGACGTCCATAATTGTGAAAGCGTTGATGGTGCAGGATTTTGGGCACGAACAGACCTCTCTATGATGTCCCATAAATGCTCGATGGGATTCATGTCGGGCGATCTAGGTGGCCAGATCATTCGTTGGAATTGTCCAGAATGTTCTTTAAACCAATCGCGAACAGTTGTGGCCCGGTGACATGGCGCATTGTCATCCATAAAAATCCCATCGTTGTTTGGGTACATGAAGTCCATGAATGGCTGCAAGTGATCTCCAAGTAACTGAACATAAGCATTTCCAGTCAATGTTCGGTCCAGTTGCACCAGAGGACCAAGTCCATGTCATGAAAAAACAGCCCACATCATTACGGAGCCACAACCAGCTTGAACAGTGCCTTGCTGACAGTTTGGGTCCATGGCTTCGTGGGGTCTGCGCCACACTCGAACCCTACCATCAGCTCTTACCAACTGAAATCGTGACTCATCGGACCAGGCCACGGATTTCCATTCATCTAGGGACCAACCGATATGCTCACGTGCCCACGAGAGTCGCTGCAAGCGATGTCGTTCTGTCAGTAAAGGAACTCAAGTCTGTGTTCTGCTGGAATAGCCCAAGAAAGCCAAATTTCTCCGCACAGTTCTAACAGACAAGTCCCTTTGTACGTCCCACATTGATTTCTGCGGTTATTTGACGCAGTGTTGCTTGTCTGTTAGAATTTACGACTCTTGCAGACGTCGCCGGTCTCGGTCGTTAAGTGCAGGCGGTCGACCACTGCGCTGTCCATGGTGGGATGTTATGCCTGAAATTTCATACTCTCGGCACACTCTTGACACAGTGGATCTGGGAATGTTGAATTCCCTAACGATTTCCGAAATGGCATGACCCATGCGTCTAGCTCCAACTAACATTCCGCGTTCAAAGTCTGTTAATTCCCGTCGTGCGGTCATCATCACGTCAAAACCTCTTCACATGAATAACTTGAACAGAAATGAAAGCTCTGCGAAAGCACTGCGCATTTATACCTGTTCTACGCGATGCTACTGCCATCTGAAAATTTGCATATTGCTATCCCATGACTTTTGTTACTTCAGTGTAATTTATTTATAGTAAACAATGAATTTAATTTAACTTATTTTTTGCCTATAAATAAAGTTTGAAAGACACGAATTAAAGTAAAGAAATTAGACAAGTAAGGATCATGGATTATGAAAATTGTTTAATATATTTAACAATCCTTAAATATTTATTTCTTGTAGAATTACAAATGCGTAACAAAAATATTTCTTGACATTAATGATTTTAAGGATTTATTTGTGAACAATTTCGATTATTTTCAATTTTTTTATTTTAAAATTTGGAATATTTTCAATTTCATTTTCTACTTTTTCAGTTATTTCTGACTGATTTCATTTATGCTAAATTGATATCTAATAATGAAGACGCAATTATCATTTAGTAAAGCGTTTATTCTACTAGAAACTAACCAGGAGTTTACTGAGGCCATTCTGGTCATGTGATGTATGCTGAGATGCAGTGTAGTGACTAGTTATACTGTATCTCAAGTACCTTTAGAGCTGTGAATTCAAACATTACTGATCGAGTTCATATCATTCGAGAGACACAGGCAGTCACATTTGCTGCGTAAATTACTAGCCATCAAAGACATATTGATGCATTCTGTATGCGTTTGACGAAATAGATTGAATTTTAAACTTTATATGAGTATGGTTAAGTTAAGGACAATAGTTTTAATATCATTACTCTTTTCAAATCTGTTGAAAACATGTTATTAAATTTTGAATTAATAAAAAAAAGTAGTTAATGATTATTAAAAATTTTTAATAATATTTCATTAAACATCTGCATATAGGTTTTCATAATTTGCTTTTTCACAATTTAATGCATTGTTTTTGGAAAATTTTAGAATAAAAGAAACTGATATTTAGAAAATTATTTTTAGTATCTAATAATAAATTAACATTTAGTTTGTTTTAATTACTTCGCAACTGTATATTAATTTTGTAACGTGTAAGGCAATTTTTTTCTAAAAATACTTGTATTCTCAATGATTTTCTATCAAATTAATTTCAACTGTAATAAAAGTTTATTTGTTAATTCTTTTAAGTAAAAGCAAGCAATTCTTTTAAGTTTAGCAAGTTCTATAAAATTTCACAGAAATTACTCAAAAAATTTTAAAAAAAAATAAGCTGAAAGACAAAATAAAATCGCGTACTAAGATTGTATCTAAATTTTGTATGCAAATACCATCTAAGCCAATGAATTAATAATTAAAGCTCTGGAGCATTTTAACCGATCAACGGAATACTATGTAAAAAAGAGAAATTCCAATGTTAGGGTATAATTTCCTTTCTAATTTGATTTTGTTGTCTCCCTTTGACAGTGCCGCCATTGCCACCCATGCAGAGACAGTATAAAATCTATCAACATTTACGGGAGGACTTGTAATTGACCTAAATGAAAGAAAGTATATAAACCTAAAGACATATAAGCAATTTAGGCTGAAGCAATGCAACCATTCGATGATATAAACAATAATTGTTAAACCCTGTCAGAATCAGCTTCATGAAGATAGCAGTAGATTTAGTTAGACTACAGAATGCTGGGACACAGCTATTGTCAGAGCAAGACTACAGGGAATGAAGGGACCATTGATAGTTCTGTTAGACCTCAAAATCCGAACTTACAGCTCTCGTTGCGCTGACAACTCTTCGACTTCAAGCGCATTTGAAGTGGTGTGTTAAAACTGAAATACAAATAACTACAGTAGAATTATTTTCAGATTGAAAACGACCAGCAAAGAGAAGAGTTGCTAACCTGATTACCTCAAGCTCCACAGCCCAACAATTTAGGATGTGTGGTACCATTTCATTTGATAGCTGGATGCTTTTCAGATGTCACCCTTGGGACACATTACAGCTGTACTCGATATTAATGTATTATCCGTCGTGTTTCCATTTTTTTTAACTTGCCTTCTAATTCTTACTGTTTACGAAAATTCTCTTCTACTTAAAGTCTTTGTACTTGTCTAACTCTTTCCTGGGCAAATATTACCCCGTGATCTCTTGCAATATAAAATTTTATGGGTCTAAGTAGCAGGTGTTTTTGATCCGCCCCAAGATGTCATCAATCTAATTGTCAATTGGGTAGAGTTTGGTAAGAAATTGTTCTGGAGACCCCCACCAACACTACAAGCAAAATCAGAAAACGATAGTTCTCAAAATGGCCATAGATGATCCAAAGCCTTATTTATTAGTTCAATATAAGTAGGCATCTTTTGACTAAAATTTTTAATAGTTTGTTTCTGTACATATTTTTCACATCTACCCATATTCATCTCATTCGTATAACTGCTCATTTGCACATCATTTTTTAACCATAGAGTATATTTTAATTCCAAATCAATAAAAAATAATGATAACATCATTTTAATATTTATACATTAATTTATTTAATATAAAATTGAATAAATATGATAATAAAACATTATAAAACAGCACTGAAAATTTCGTATTTACTTTGTTTCAAAGAAATTTAGTTTCTAAAATAAAAACAATATAAAATATATATTAAATTCTTTTGAAAAAGTATTAATATTTAAACTACTTATTATTTTGTGTTATTATAGAAATTTACACATTTACTTAAAAATATTTGAAAAATATTTCAACAAAAATATCATAATACAACTTGTGTTAATAAAAAAACATGAATGTTTATTAATTTTCATTTTTGAATTAAGTTTATGATTCAGTTAAATTTTGTTAAAAATTTTAGATTTAAATGCGATGACACTAACACAAATACAATCTTCCTATGCTCCTAGTAACTAATGAAACAAATAGATTGACATTTTAAATTTCAAGATTCATATTCTTATAAACAAGAAAAATTCGTCCATTTGTATTTTTTGGTGGTTTCATGTAAAATTTAATTTTTTTCATGGCGTTATTTAATATTTATTGTTTTTAAAAAATATTCCAAAATATGTAACTAAAATAATGTTTTTAATTTTGGAAAAAAAAAAAAAAATTCGAAAGATTTTCCAGATAAAAACAAAAAATTGGAAAGAAACCCGATATATCGTTCAGTAAAAGAAAATTTTCTTTGTCAATGAAAAAGTCAATTTTGAACCAAATCCATTAATCTACAAAAATATTATCATATATTAATTCCATCCAGCTGAGTCAATTGTGTTAAAAATCTCGTGTTTCGTCACGAAAAATTTCAAGTTATCAGTTATTTAACTACTTTGTTAATTAATTTTATTAATCAACTACATTGTATCGTAAGCACTGGCAGTAACTCTTCGAGTTATTTTTAAAGATACTTCTTAATGAGAACTACTAAAGCTATTAAGAGTGTCTTATTTTTTTGACCAACTGATTTATTTTATGCATAATTATAAATAAATTTAATGCATAATTATAATATTTAATCTTAAATTAATTTCGGTTCTCAGCGATGCAAATACAAACTTTAATGAAAGACATCATAAATTTGATTAAAGAACGAATTCATTATTTTTAGGAAAAATATTAATAATTCTTTACAAATCTTAAACAAGAGATCTCCAAAGCTATAAACTGATAATCAAGAGAGGCTTAAACACATTATAACAATCGCCATCAGATGTTTTCTTTTGAAAAATGTATATCAATAATAACAGTCGTCGCCAATAGAATTCCAATTTGTACCCTTTTGCATGCTAACAGCGTACGTAACAAGTGTCAGATGAATACAGCATTCAAGTATAAATTTTAAACATTACTCAGCAAACAATATAAAATATAAGTCTCCTCTAAGTATATTACTGCTATTTCCTTGAAGCAGAATAAAAATTACCATTGGTAATAATCCTTTACAAATCTTATACAAGATATCTCCAAAGTTTTAAACTGATGGTCAAGAGAAGCTTAAACATACTATTACAATCGCCATCTGATGTCTCCTTTTGAAAAATGTCTAGCAATAATCATAATGGTCGTCGCCAATGGAATTCCAATGTGAGCTCTTCTGCATGCTAACAGTGTACGTTACAAGTGTGCGATAAATAGAGCATTCAAGTATAAATTTTAAAAAATTAAAAAATCAGAAAACTATATAATATATAAGTCTCCTCTAAATATATTACTGAAACTCCCTTGAAACGTACTATCACAATCGCCATCTAATGTCTTCTTTTGAAAAATATCTAACAATAACCATAATGGTCGTTGCCAATGGAATTCCAATGTGATCCCTTCTGCATGCTAACAGCTTACGTTACAAGTGTCCCACGAATAAATGATTCGAATATAAATTTTAAAAATTATTCAGTAAACATAAAATACAAATTTCCTCTAAATATATAGAGTATTACGTTACTATATATTAAAATATTATAGCATTACGTTACTATTATTTGGTACGACAGTCTTCAGGTGCTTTTTCTGGCAAAGGCATAGATGGTTATTAGTGATTCAGAAACCACGTTAAACAATAGGTCCAGGTCTAATTAGCCTAAATTGTGCAAAAAATGACCGTGCAGCGATAACCAAACCACACCTCTAAATATATTATTGGAATTTCCTTGAAACAGAATAAAAATTCTCATGTTAATAATCCTGTACAAATCTCATACGAGAAATCTCCAAATGGTTTAAACTAATGATTTAAGTATTTTTAAAAGTACACGACTATTCGAGTATCCCCCATTTGTCATCTCTTCCAACCAACCAGAATCAGCTACTGAACCGAAAAACCGTGAGTTGGTTTATTCACGCGTGATGTTTGCGTGCTTCTTTGGGCACCGAACAATGTATCCATTGGAAACCACTGCTAATTCTCTCTCCAACCTTTGCCTCTTTCACGTTTTTTTATTGTGTGCACCGAGTTTCACTTTATAGTCTTTGAACAAAATGAAAAATTTGAACTGATAAAATGATTAATTCATATAATGGTATGCAATACTTTAAAATTTTTTAGGACCCCATGGAATTTCAATAAATTTCTGGGCTTTCAAATTAAATGTACTTGCAAATATTTACAATAACGTGTGATTAAAAATTTCGCATTTCTGAAAGATTGTGTGTTAAAAAAAAAAAGTATATAATTAAATAATCCAATGTTAAAAATGAAATGTCCGGAGCGATAAAGAATGCTATAAATACATTATTCATTTAATTTAGTTGATTTAAATTTCAATGGAATTCAGTTGAAGTGATTTAAATGTTGGTTTAAGCATTTTTTTATTTAATTGCTTTTATTTATGAAAGATAGTACAAATATTTTTAGTAATAAATTTTTTAAAAACTTGTAAGACATAAAATTAAAAATAATGGAACTTATTTTAATCAGATAGATTGTGACAAATAAATGCATCAAAAATTTAATTTTTAAAATTATTTAAAAAATTGATTAAAAATATTTTTATTTGATATAAAGTTTTCGTATTTTATTAATTTTATTTTAATTTTGCTTTCATTTTAAAGTTTGCAAAGTTTGCTTTTAAGTTATATAAAGTTAAGGAATCTTACTTTTAATATAAAATAAATATGTAAGTTATATCGTGTCCCACAATATATTAAAAACAGGTAGATAATAATTTTTCAAGACAAGTTATCATGAATTACATCTAAATCCTTTTGAAAAATGTCTATCAATAACCATAATGGTCGTCACCAATGGAATTCCAATTTGAGCCCTTCTACAAGCTAATAGCGTACGTTACAAGTATTCCACGAATACAGCATTTAAGTATAAATTTTAAAACACTATTCAGTAAACTATATGAAATATAAGTCTCCTCTAAATATATTACTAAAACTTCCTTGAAACAGAATAATATTTGTCCTCCTAATATTCATTGACAAATCTTATGCTAAAGATTTCCAAACATTTAAACTAATAGTTTCAGTATTTTTAAAAAAGTACACGATTCTTCGAGTATCCACCATTTGTCATCTCTTCCAACCGCCCAGAATCAGCTACTGAACCGAAAAACCGTGAGTTGGTTATTCACGCGTGATGTTTTCGTGCTTCTTTGAGCACCGAACAATGTATCCATTGGAAACCACTGCTGATTCTCTCTCCAACCATTTCCTCTTTCACTTTTTTTTCTTTGTGTGCACCGAGTTTCTCGTTATAGTCTTTGAACAAAATGAGAACTTCGATTTGATAAAATGGTTAATTTATGTAATGGTATGCAATACTTTGATTTTTTAGGACCACATGGGATTTCAAGCTTTCAAATTAAATGTACTTGCAAATATTTACAGTAACGTCTGATTAAAAATGTCGTATTGCAGGAAACATTGCGTGTTAAAAAAAATGAAAGTATATAATTAAATGATCCAATGTTATAAATGGAAAGTCCGGAGTGAGAAAGAATGCTGAAAATAAATTATTCATTTAATTTAGTTGATTTAAATTTGAAGGGAATTCATTTGAAATGACTGAAATGTTTCTTTAAGCATTTTTTTAATCAATTGCTTTTCAATGAAAAATAACACAATTATTTTTAGTAATACAAGATGTAAGACGTAAAATTAAAAATAATAGAACTAATTTTAATGAGAAAGATTGAAAAATAAATGCATAAAGAATTTTATTTTTAAAATTATTTTAAAAATGGAACACAAATATTTTTACTTGATTTAAAGTTTGTATATTTTAGTAATTTTATTTTAATTTTGTTTTTATTTTAAAGCTTGCAAAGTTTCCAATTTAGATATATATATTTTCAAAACTTTTACTTTTAATATTGAAACATAAAAATTCGTTAATTAATTTAATTTGTGCCCTAGAATATATTAAAAGCATGTGGATAAGAGTTTTTCTAAACTATTTGCCTTAAATTACATCTTAAATTTTTTTAATTATTCCTT
Organism: Caerostris darwini; assembly: GCA_021605075.1. NCBI lineage: Eukaryota > Metazoa > Arthropoda > Arachnida > Araneae > Araneidae > Caerostris > Caerostris darwini. Next base: position 11,504 of record BPLQ01004958.1, on the reverse strand, counting down.
TATTGCCATTAGAATAATTGTAACTTACCCTATAATTCTTGACATTTTTATTCAATATTTAAATAACTATATTAAATAATTCAATAAACGGAAAAATACAAATTTTCAATACTTGCAAAAATAACTTATTGTTAGTATTCTAACAGAAAACCTGCAACTTTCTATACTTTAATTACCATATATCGTACAAATATATTCAAATTAATTTCTTAAATTAATGAACTATTTATATAACAATTTATTGTCTAATTTCAACTGAGAAATTATTCTATCAAGCTTATGAAAAATAAATGCATTAAAAAATTCATTTTTTTAAATTATTTGAAAAATGAAGGAACAATATTTTTACTTAATATAAAGTTTGCATATTTTATTTTACAATTTTGGTTTCATTTTTAATTTTGCAATATTTGCATTTTAGATACATAACTTAAAAAAATTTTATTTTAATATTAAAACATAAAAAGATGTAACCAATTTAATTTGTACCTCAGAATATATCAAAATCGTATGGTTTAATATTTATCGAAACAATTTAACTTGATTTACATCAAAAACTTTAAAAAGTTATTATCATATTGAAATTAGAATAATTATAACTTTCCCCAAAATTCCGCGACATTTTTATTCAATATTTAAATCCTTTATTATTATATATTAAATTACTTTATTAAGCGGAAAAATAAAACTTTTCAATACTTGAAAAGTAACTTACTGCTAGTATTCTAACAGAAAACCTGGAAATTTAATTAACACATATTGCATAAATATATTCAAATTATTTTATTAAATTAATGAACTGTTTACTATAACAATTCATTGTCTGATTTCAGAGGTTGGAATTAATGGTCAAGAGAACGTGCTCAAATACTTATGAAATCCTTCCCAATCTACGAAACTACTGCATATAAATTGACTCAATCCGTCTCATCATTGGAGTAGCACGTGCGAAAATATTCCAAATTCATTCCTTTGCTGTAAATATTTGTAAATATTTGCAAAGGACGAAGGATACATAAATTTCTTGCTTTTTTTTTTTTCGTTTATTTTTTGAAGCTAGGAAATGATAAAGAATATTTTGTGATTTTTATTCTACTTTTTAATAAGAAGAAAGTTATTTTTTGATAAAAAATAAATAAAATAAAAATAAATACAAAAGAAGTTCTTGACTTTAATGTATTTTATGTAAGTTCTCATAAAATGGATAAGATTTTTATTAGTATAAAAAAATAATAACCCTTTTTACTTCATTAATTTTTGTTGGATATTTCAGTACTGTATATTTTTTAATTTAATTCTTTAGGGAAAAAATCATATTGTTAGATTAAATGAGCACGCAATGCAATTTTTTCTCTACTATAAAATTTTTCTATTTCATAAGAATATTTTAAATTTATAAAAGAAGGTTAATTTCTCAAGGGATTAACTTCGAAGTTAAATCATTAAAATAATCCTTATAATTAGCATTTCATTTAGTTTAATAAGCAATGAAAATGATTAAATTTATTTATATTTTGATGAAACTATTTTCTTTTATTTATTCAAATACTTTGTTGAAAGTAAAAATTTTTTTTTTCTTCAAAATTTAAATTTTTATAATTTTTCACTGTTTTTTAGTGACAAAAAAAAACCCTACTTTGTATATAATTTTTTTTTTTAATTATTTATTTTTTTTTTTTTTAAATCTTGAGCAATCAAAAATTGATTGCGTTTTTTTAATTATTTATTCACTAGAAAACATATATTTTTAACTTAAATTGTTTAATTGTTCTTAGTTACTATTTGCTGAGTGATATCGGTTCTTACTTTATTGGTTTGGTGTGGTTTGTCGCTCTACGGTCATTTTTTGTACACTCTGGGTTAATTAGACTGGGACCTTCAGTTCAACTTGGACTCCGATTCTCAAACAAACATCCATGCCACCACCAGAATTCGATCCTGAAGACTGTGGTACTAAAGGTTACTTTTTTGGAAATGTCATGGTGGGAATGGGATACATATTTACATATAAATTATTACATATTCGTCATATAAAGATATTACAGCTTTGCACTTGTTTTAAGGATATCTTAGGCCCAAATTTATTGTTTTATATTATCCCTTAAATGTTATCAACGTTAAAAACCTTTAATTTATTAAAAAAAATTATTCAAATGTTTTCTTTTGCAACAATTGAAACCTGTAATGCTTTTATATCATGATACAAAATTAAATTGTAGAAAAATTTTAATATTATATTGGTAAATTATAAAATTCCCCAAAAAGCAGGCAAAGGAAGATATTGTGAAGAGAGCTTTTTCAGGCTTTATTTCGACAATTTGGAATTGACTAGTTTTAAAAAAATATGAAATGTATTTCATCCTTTATTTTTAGGCTGCATTCATTTCACTTTTTAATAAGAATGTAATTATGAAATCATTAATTACATTTCTTTTTTACATTATATTATTACTGGTATTTGTGAATAATGTAAAAGTGCTTAAAAAAATGAAAACAAATTTCATGAGCTACTTGAACATCGATTAGTCTTTTAATTATATCGTATTATTGTTCCTAATTAAATTTTAAGATTTACCATTAGCTATTGATGGACGCTATCTTTATGGATTAACAGTTGATGAGCGTTACATGATATTACAGTGATAGTTTTAATGGATTCTAGACTGATAATTATTTTTTGCCACTCATTTATTGTATTTGTATCAGTTTAAAATTTTTTCTAGTTAAAAAAATGTCTGAAACTATTGACATTGTAAATAAATGAATATAAAAGGAAACATATCTCAAAATTACAATCCTTTTAACTAAACCATATCGAACCTTAATCAATTAGAAATAAAGGAGTTTGATCAAGGGATGCCGTTGGAGTGATAGAGTGCCATTAATGTGAAATTCATGTTACATCAGTGACCATTATTGATATTATCATGTTTATGTTTGAATGGAACTGAGAAATCAATACCTTGACTACGCAATAATGACTAATCTCCCTTCTAGTAGAAGTTGACTGCTCAACTGGGCAGTGATGTTGATCTATGTACCTAGGCTGAATCTATAGCATAGGTTTCTTCACAGAAAATTATCATGAGAAATCTGCTTTCAAAAGGTAAATTAAAGTTCATTGTTTGTAGTTATTTAATTTGTTGTTGTTAATTTATCAAATACTTAGATTTGAGTCATGTATATTTTCTATACTTAAAAATTTAATCCTATTTAATTGCAAATGCCCGGAATTAGACTTATCAATAAAATAATTTCAATGTTCAAAGTTAATTTTTTAATTTATGCGTTCCTCAAGAATGATTTTTAAGTGAAGAAAAATGAAATTGAATTATTTTAAAATTGAATTCATTATTTTATTAAACTGAATTCATTTTAGACCAATAGAAGTTTAAAGAAAAAATTGCAAAATATTAAATAAGAAAACTTTCCCATGTACTCCAGTTTAGCATTAATAGTAAATCTTGAATAAAATGATTTCTTAAATTTAGGAGATGCTAGCAAACTATAGATTTCACAAATGTATGGAGTTCGTCTTATTGTTTATGTTATGCTGTTTGTCCTTGATGTTTTGGAATTTTTTAAAAACTTTCACCCGTCTTGCTTTATAATTTTTAAAGACCTTTACAATCCTTATAAAGCTTAAAAGAAAGTCATTAAATAGAAAAAATTAATTCTATTATAAGAGATTTATTTGTTTTTGTTCTTTGGTATTTTTTAGTAAATTGATCACTCCACTAAAAGATTTGATTTTTTTTCCTTTTACTACATGCATTTATAAATTTAAAGGATTTTGCAAAATCATTATATTTTAATAAAAATTTATGAACCACAATGAATCATTAAATATCAAAATAATAATTTTAAATGCTATTTCAAAACTGTTATTTCTATTACGACTGAATTTATTACATTATATCCAAATTATTTCATTACATCAAATTTGTTATATGAAATAAGAAATTTGATGTTATTTTTGAGAAGATAAAATAATTTACTTAAAGTATCATAAGCTGTTTTATATGTTTATTCTAAATTATATGTGGGTGTTTATAATGATGTTTGTTGTTTCTGCTTAGATAATTTTAATTAATTATACTACTTGACATAATGATTCTATTTATTCTGTATGCATATTGAATCAAAATTAATGAGGATGTTTGATAAGAATAATTAAATTTTCCTGAAAATTTATGTATTATATTACATTTAAATATCCATTTAATTTATTTGTTTAAATTGTTAGTATAAAACAATATATAAAGAAAATATATGAAATAATATATAAAGAATGTATATGAAACAATATATAAAGAATATACATGAGTATATAGTATAAGAGTACTTTTTAAATAACTTCTCTTATAATTTTAAAATCGTATTTAAAATTTTAATAAATACTTATAAGAAGATATCAATTTTATTTAAAACACTATAATTTGCTGGTACTAAAATATATAAAATTAAAAAAATAGTGATCAATTTTGAATTTGTATGTTTCAAAAAATAATAGTTAATTGAAATGTAAAATTTAAATGAAAGAAAATTTGATGGTATAATTTCTTAAATTCAGTGAACACGTTTATTTTATTGAAGCAATATCGTCTATAATAATCGAATGCATTTCGGAAATTGAATTCGGCTGTAATAATAAAAAGTAGAAAATGAACGCAAGTAATTTACTTTTTATTAATGAAAAATTTTAATTAAATTATATAATTTATATGATATTAAGAATTAATTTAGAATGCCATTGAAGTTTGTATTTAATTAACAAGAAATATATTTAATGTGATTTATCTGATTTTCATTTTTTTTTATGACAATTGAATGCATAAGAATGGAAAAATATATTTTCATCAAATAAAAATATTTATTCCAGTTTTAACTCGATACATTTGTGTCTTTTGGTTAGATCATTGATAAGACAACTTTAGTTTAAAAATAAATTCCAATCGTATTTTAAAATAAATCCTAATGAAATTTTATAATTCTTTCTTTTACAAATCTTTGAACTTTCAGTTCTTCCGAATTTTATGTAAGAAAATTCTTTTCTGAATATCTTTCGCAAAACTGAAAGTAATGTGAAACTGATATAGAACTCCAAAATTTCTATCAGCGACAAAATATTTTCCACTGATAAAATGAAACCCCTTTTAAAATCGAACCGAAATTCGAAATAAAAAAACCTTAAAGATATTTCTTTCCAAAGTCAAATAAAAAATACATCTGCTTTCTCAAATGATGTTTTTAAAGTCAAAATTAAGTGTTTGATTGCATGAATATAAATAATTTTTTTCTTGAATTGAAAATGCAAATCCATTTTAAATAAATGCAACGTTTCGCGTAAAAACACATTTCCTTTTTTAAAAATAACTTAAAAATAGATTGCTTTAAAAGGAAACCGATTGAATTTTATGTAATTCAAAACTTTCATTTTTATAAAAAATTCTTATGATTAAATAAAAAAGGTTGAAACTAAACGGTGTCAAGACATTTATTTTACATATTTTATGTCGATCAAGTTAAGTTATTATATTTTTCATTCTTATTTATTTTAATGTAATATTAGTACGGTATGATAAGATTAATTAATAATAATAATCAATAATAAGGATAACAATTAAGCAATTTTGCTTTAGAATGTTGCTGTTTCATAAGAAATGTGCCCAATATATTAATAAGAAAATAAAAGGAACAGAAGAAGATCCTATACAGTGATATTAATATGTTTTGCCACTCGAATCGTGAATCAATTGTAGCGTATGCAACTAGAATGCCGGAAGGCCCAGATCCGAATTCGTTATTTCTATATGTTTCAGTAACTGTTTTCAGAAACTTGGAGATTTGATGGAGACTGTGGCAATAATCGTAAAGCGCCTCGCATGAACAGTCAGGTTTCCTGTTGGCATTTCGCCCATACGACAGGCAAGCATAGTATAGTTGTCCCACCTATGTCTATAGACACACAAACACACAACTTCATACATTTATATATCTCTCTTTATACGTATTACTATAATCAGGCTATGCTAATCACTTTTTTTTAAAGTTTACTGTCATTATTTCATTGAAATCTATATCGTAATGGACCTGATGGATGTTCGTAGTGGTTGACGGCCTTGGCCCACCATGGGGCTGTTGTGGCAATTAAGAAGAAGAAGACAGTTCAAAAATTTGTACATATTTCGGATATGAAATATGTGTAGCTATGTATGTCATTGTTGTTTTTTAAATTGGTAGAAACGGTTTTAATATAAAAAAAATTATTATTTAATTTTTCATTCAAAACTATTGATGATTTTTTTAAAACAAATTATCGTATAATAACATTGTAAAAGATTTACTAAATATTAATGATTTGTTGACAGTTCATAAATTTGTACATATTTTGAAAATGAAATATTTGTATCTGTGTATGTCGTTGTTGTTTTTAAAATTGGTAGAAATGATTTTAATGTAAAAAAAAAAAATTATTTAATTTTTTTATTCAAAATTGTTCATGATTTTTGTCAATAATTAATCGTATAATAACATTGTAAAAGATTTACTAAATATCAATGATTTGTAATGTTTTCAAAATAAAATTAGATATAATTAAAAAAAATTGGTAACGGTATAATAGATGATGGATAATAAGAAAAACAAACTATATTTTAACATACTTTTATTTTTTACAAGCTACAACAATATAAGCATTTCTTCTGAATTTTCAGGTGCCATTTAGGACAATTATAAAATTTTAAGCTGATTACTGAAAATGTTCTATCATTTATTTTCCATACGACTATAATGCACGTAACTGCTTTTTTTTAATTAAAAGTAAATTCCCCTAATTATTCTCTAATTACAATTTTTACTGACCAATAAGAAAGGATATATAAAGTTATATCCCTTTTTTCTAAACATTGTTACATTCGATATTCTCAGATGCAGACACATAAAATTGAAAAGAACAGTAAATTTGTAATTTGTAATAATTTCTTTTCCATACGATTATAATCCACATAACAGTTTTTTTTTTAATGAAAAAAATTTTCGTCATTACAATACTTACTAACCAATAAGAAATTTGCCAAAAAGAAAATAAAAAAAAATAATATCGTAAATATATTTGTAAGCGTAATTTGTAATTTGTAAGCGTAAACCAGCAATTCGTAAATGTATAATTTCTTTTCCATAAGATTATAATCCACATAACAGTTTTTTTAAATAAAAATAAATTCCCCTGATTATTCCCAAATTACAATTCTTACTAGCCAATAAAAAATTGTCAGAAAGTAAATAAAAAATAATAACCCTTTATTTTCAGAACAATGTTATATTCGATATTCTTATATGCAGATACATAAAATCGAAAAGAAAAGTAAATTTGTAAGCGTCTCGCGTAAGATGAAATACGGCATCCCATGCGACATATGGTTCAAATCGCGAAGATGTTACCCAACGCATTTATCCTTGCCTTTTCCCTTTTTATGTATTGAATTTCCCTTCGAGTTTAACTCTTAAAGCACCATTCAAAAGACAAATTTATGTCCTCAATACTTAAGATTTGCTTCATATATTTTAACATTGTTCTCGAAAAGCCCTCGAATTCGGAAAAATAATACTTTAAGTGTTGCTTTTGTCGATTTTGCATTTGTCAATTCAGATTAGTCTAATCTTCTCAGACAAATTTGTTTATTCGTAAAAAAAGAAATCTGACAATTTGGATAAAATAAAACGGACTGAAAAAAATGAGAGATGCATAAATAAATAAAATATAAGCTTGACTCGATAAAATTTTGCAATAAAATATGATTATTCTTCCATTCAGCCAGGGAATCCTGAGACTTAAAATATTTTTCTAGTTTTAAAAATAGAATACTTTTATTTTTGGAAAAATATTAATAAATTATTGTGCAAATGTTGAATGTATTTTTAGATACTTAGTACATAGAAAGCTTGTATGTATTATTGTATAAATATTGTACATGTATTATTATTGATTGTTGTATAATGTATTTTTAGATACTTTAAATTTGTAAGAAAAATGAAATTAGATTGAAATTGAAAAGTAAAGTTTTTAGCATTGTTCCGTTACTTTCTGTGTGAATTCATTCCACAGAAAATACTGGAACAATGCTAAAATCTTTAATCGATCTTAAATATGAAGTGCATGAAAAAAGTAATTAAGTTTTAATTTTAGAATTCACATATAATTTTAATTAAACTGAAAATTAATTAAAAATAAACAATGCAAAATAAATAAAATATATGCTTGATTCGATAAAATATTGCAATAAAATAAAATAATTTTTCCTTTGAACTATGGAAGCCAGAGATTTAAAATATTTTTCTAATTTTAAAAATAAAATATAGAATAATTTTTAGAAAAATATTAATATATTATTGTATAAATATTCAATGTATTTTTAGGATGCTTTAAATATGTAAGAAAGAATAAATTAGATTGAAATTGAAAAGTAAAGCTTTTAGCATTTGTTCCATAGTTTTCACATACTAATACGGTCCAATTTTGTTTCAATATATTTATTTTATGCATGTAATTATATTCTCCCAAAATATTCAGATACAGTTTTTTTTTCTTTTCGTAAATATTTTAACTTCCTTAAAGCAAACATATTTATTTTTAAATATTTTCTTAAGTTATACCATTTTTAAATGAATACTACTTTAGAATGGAAAAGTTTAAACTATTTTCCTCTCAGAAATTCCTTGTAATAGCAAAAATTTCTGATAGTATAGTTGAGTAATGCAACTTGGAGTTTAAACCTTCACAAATTTAATCTTCTTTAAAAAATTTCTTACAAGTAAAAAAAAATCTTCTTTCAAACAGCCGGTAGCTTTTAACAAGCTACGGTTTTATAAAGTAAATTTTCAGTTTGTTGAAATAAGATTTCTTAACTCGTTTGTTAACATTCGCTTCACTGCACATAAATAATAAACCTATAAACCTCAGCTCTTAACATAAAATAACTGAAGTATTTTGGTTCTTAACTATTATAATCTATTATATAATAACAGAAAAGTTTGTAATAAATGTTAGGAAATTTTAAATACCTTCAATACTTCAGGCCAGAGAACACATATCTTGATCACACTGACTTTTATTATGGTGTTTCTATCCTTTTAATTTTTATCCTTAACATTTTTGTTTTAAATGATTTTATAAGGTCTTTTGGTCATTTTTATTACTAATGTCTGATCGTTGCCTTTATAATTTTGATTTGTTTATATTTTCTTTTTGTTTCTACGGTAAGTGACCTAATTTAAATGGGTTGAATTCCAATAAAGCCTTGCCAAATTTTAGTTTAAGAACTGGACAAAACTGCCTGGTCCAACATCTGGCCAAAATAGAGGTTGTGAAATCCTTTATATGTATTTTATGTAACAACAACAACAAGAACACCATAATAGTAAAAATTTAATCGCAAGAAGTATTTGTAAAATTATTATCTAAATTGATTTTCGAAAATGTAATTATATATTCTATTGAAATGTTTAGTATAAAAAATTTTAAGTGGCATTATATATTATTCGAATATTATTTGGTTGTTTGGATGATTGAAAAATTGTTGAATTTAAAAAAAGAGAACAATTAACAGAAAAACAAAATTGAACATTTGAGAAGTGGAAGTATAATAGAACCTGTGGTATACACCCAGAAGAACTATCAACTCGTAATGACACCAAAATCCACTTTTATTAATCAACTTGCTTTCCTAATATAGAACATTTTAGAACTATAGCTTTTAAAAAATGAATTGCTTTGAAATGAATTACACGACATTCCTTATCATAAGCAAAAATAAAATTGTGTAAGCGTTTTTATTTAAGTAGTAGAATTAAAATGAAATTTCATTTTGTTTGCACATCCTATACAAATAAATTTAGATTTAATTCACACAAAAAGGGCTATCAATATGTTTTGCCACTCGAATCGTGAATCAATTGTAGCGTATGCAACTAGCATGCAGGAAGGCCAAGATCCGAATTCGTTAGAACTATCTATTTCAGTAACTGTTTTCAGAAACTTGGAGATTTGATGGAGACTGTGGCAATAAGCGTAAAGCGTCTCGCATGAACAGTCAGGTTTCCTGTTGGCATTTCGCCCATACGACATTCAAACATAGCGTAGTTGTCTCACCTATGTATAGAGACACACAACTTTACACATTTATATATCTCTCTTTATACGTATTACTATAATCAGGCTATGCTAATCACTTAATTGTTTTAAGTTTATTGTCATTATTTCATTGAAATATATATCGTAATGGGCCTGATGGATGTTCGTAGTGTTAGTCGGCCTTGGCCCGCCATGGGGCTGTTGTGGCAATGAAGAAGAAGAAGACAGTTCATTAATTTGTACATATTTCGGAGATGAAATATTTGTAGCTATGTATGTCACTGTTATTTTTAAAATTGGTAGAAATGATTTTAACATATAAAAAAAATGTTATTTAATTTTTTATTCAAAACTATTCATAATTTTTGTCAAAAAATAATCGCATAATAACATTGCAAAAGATTTACTAAATATTAATGATTTGTAAAGTGGAGATAATTAAAAAAAAAATGGTAACGGTATAATAGATAATGTAAAATAAGAAAAACAAACTATATTTTAACATACTTTTATTTTTTACAAGCTACAACAATACAAGCATTTCTTCTGAATTTTCAGGTGCCATTTTGGACAATTACCAATTTTTAAGCTAGTTACTTTAAATGTTGTATCGCTTATTTTCCATACGATTATAATGCACGTAGCTGCTTTTTTTAATTAAAAGTAAATTCCCCTAATTATTCTCTAATTACAATTTACTAACCAATAAGAAAGGAAATAAAAAATAATATCCCTTTTTTCAGAACATTGTTACATTCGATATTCTCAGATGCAGACACATAAAATCGAACAGAAAAGTCAATTTGCAAGCATCTCGCGTAAGATGAAATAAGGCATCCCATGCGACATATGGTTCAAATCGCGAAGATGTTACCTAACTCATTTATCCTTGCCTTTTCCCTTTTAATGTATTGAATTTCCCTTCGAGTTTAACTCTTAAAGCACAATTCAAAAGACAAATTTATGTCCTCAATACTTAAGATTTACTTCATATATTTTAACATTGTTCTCGAAAAGCCCTCGAATTCGGAAAAATAATACTTTAAGTGTTGCTTTTGTCGATTTTGCATTTGTCAATTCAGATTAATCTAATCTTTTCAGACAAATTTGTTTATTCGTAAAAAAAATAAATTTGACAATTTGGATAAAATAAAACGGAGCTGAAAAAAATGAGAGATGCATAAAGAAATAAAATATAAGTTCGACTCGATAAAATATTGCAATAAAATATGATTATTCTTCCATTCAGTCAGGGAATTCTGGGACTTAAAATATTTTTCTAGTTTTAAAAATAGAATACTTTTATTTTTAGAAAAATATTAATAAATTATTGTGCAAATGTTGAATGTATTTTTAGATACTTAGTGCATAG
>BPLQ01004957.1:0-20337 GCA_021605075.1 Caerostris darwini | reverse complement strand
TTTTTATACATATTATATTATTTGATAAAATTTTTATATTATTTTATACATATATAAATATATCATTTATAAGCAAATAAGAATATTTATAAAAGTGTATATTATGAATCGGAAAATGTTCACGTAAGACACAGTCAAAATGATATCCTTGATTACTAATCGCAGAAATCTCAAATATATATATTATATATATATATATATTCTATAAAAGGCAATCTTGATTCTGAAACAGTACAAGTTGTGGCCGTATTTAGATTTCGTTTTGTTTCCGTGTTATTCCTGGATATGAATTAAATTATTTCTCAAAACTAAAGGACGCGATGTTTAGCTGCTATATTTATTAAAATTTGCTAAGGCTGCACTTCACAACTGCAAAGTATAACACACAAAACACAATTATATAATAATTATTAACATAATCATCTTAAAAGCAGATCGTTTAATCCAGTTCGTTCTTTGCACCCTACGTACTGCCTGGAATCCACCACTCGACACTCTTTACGCTCGCTTTTCTCTAACTCTTTCTTCCTATATCGGTTCTAAAGTCTAATGGGCGAAAATAATAACGTGCAAAGTTTAAAGTCTAAAGTAAGGGTCAACCCGTTCTTGAAAGAAGAATCTATCAACTTTGAGCTTCCCTCCTTGGCTATATTTTGATTCGGAAAGACATAGCGGATCCTTGGTACATGGAGTTCATAGTACGGTTCATGGAGTTCGTGGTTTAAGGAGTCCATGGTAAACTGAGCATGGTCCTAACAAACAAACAAAAACATTTCATCTTTGCATTTCATTCATATTAAACATTCTTAATTCATATTAAACATTCTTAATTCATATTAAACATTCTTAATTCATATTAAACTTTCTTAATTCATATTAAACATTCTTAATTCATATTAAACATTCTTAATTCATATTAAACATTCTTAAACATTAAACGCCTTCTGCTGAGTGCCAAAAAAGTAACCAGTGATTTGTTCTGATGTTAATAGAAATCGATATAAAAAACTCCAGAAGTAAATATTTTTATTCATCACAGATAATAATGAATGTTTGAGTACATCGCAAAAATAAATCTCATTATGGATTATTTAAGTGCGATTGCTTTTTTCAATTTGCTTTTTCTTAAGTGCTATTGATGATAAAAGAACAATGGGATACAGTTAAATGGTTAAAACTATGTACTAATTGCTTATTATTCAAAACATTTACTATTGATCAACGTTGTGCAAATATATATATATACAAAATACGTTCAAAACCCTGTAATACAATTTTATATTCGAATGGTTCAGATGATGCAAAATCTTACACACACAAGCAGAAAGGGAAATTCCTTCTATTAGTAATAATAACGCAACTGTACCTATCACACAAGTGGTTTTATTGCCTACAGCCAATATTTACGTCAAAGCCCTTATTGGATTTTTCACAAAGGTATATGTTGCTTATTGATTCAGCCAGTCAAAGCTCATTCATTAGGGAGAGTTACGCTAATTTATTGCAATTAAACCGTATTAATGTAAACATAAGTATAGATAGTTTGAGTTCATGAAAAGTGGGTAGGGTTGCATGTTCAATTTAGTTAACATCATATTTTACATAAACTCATGCATTACTGTTACTTGGTTACTGTCCATTTTTATTGTTTTCTTGACAGACCACTATTTAGAATTATACTTGCTGTCTGCTTGGTAGCGATTAGTTGTGTCAGGTGGACGGAAACACTCCAATCTTTTTATTTACAGTAATTTATTTACAATACTTTACATACAAGGCACCCTGTGCGACTTCTATAATATCAATTATATTTAATAAAAACCATTAACTCATCACATACAGTCCCTGACCGTGTATCTCATTCAGACGCATCTAGCGTTCTCCTCGTCGTCTCAAAATCTTACTGCTTGTACTTACCAGTTCACACAGTTATGGTACCAGTTACTGGTACAGTGGCGACCTCTCGCGTCTATCTAAGTATAGTTAAACCTTATATTTTACCTATGGTATAAAACGCTTTCCAAACTCGTGAATTGACACTTTTATAATTTCATAAGTTTTGGTCTGCTTTTATTATACACAATAAATTTCCTAAAGTTTCCTGATCATTCTACCACTTATAAGGTCTTCCAGATTTTTTTCAAGCTATACTGCGCGTACAAATAACTTGGGTAACTAATGTCTTTCATAGCGCCTGGATATTGTAGACTTGCACTGCTCTCGTCAAATGCACAGGTTTTGCGTAACTTCACATTCTTTTTTGACTTCCTAGTAGTTTAATATGAATAACTTTTCTTATGAAATAGGTGTTTATTGTATTGATCGCAAATAACAATTTTGTACAATTTCATGGGATGCTTGCCCAAAAATTACATCGTTTCTTATGTAAGATGTCCTATTAGTTTGTTCACAAATTTGTTGCATACTGTCTGGCCATGACGAACAATTTTTTAAATTATGTAATCATTCTGCGTTATATTATACCAAAGTGACGGGCAAGAAAAAAAATAAGTTAATATCGATATTACCATAACTTTAATAAAAAAAAGAAAACTTACCGATATATAAGAAGAAAAAAATCAAAGCTATTCCATAGAAGGCTGTCAACATTTCATACACACATTACATCTGTACATATTTTACCATATCAAGGCATGGTCTCATGACCATGTGATTAAAAAAGCAAATGACTTTCGATGATAAAGTAAAAAATGTAAAATTGCTAGTAATCCTTAAATCATTTAGAACTTATTCTATTTAATATTGGATAAGATCTTTTTCAATAATCGTACATTTTCTAATATGAGCCAATATAAATTTAATAGCAATTAATTTTAGCCGTACCAATATAAATTTTTATTTTGTATGATAACAATCTTGATATGCAATATGAAAGAAATCTTTGATATTAATTATTTTATGTATAAAAGGTTTTTTCCTTCATATATATAAGTATTCAGGGACTTGTTTTCTAGTTCAATGTTTTTTTCAATTCTTCCTCTCACCTGGTAAATTCGACAGAAGTTATACATTCTGATTTAACGTTATCCGATCCTAGACGAATATTGTGTATTCACCTCAGATAATAAGGATAGAAATTACCTCAGGAGTTCTCGTGGGAATAAAATTTTAAACTACTGATGTCCCGTCGGGAAGATTTATGCTATATCTGCCTTTTATGGTGAAGACCAAAAATAAATACTTGTCTGAGAAAGTGTGTTTGCGACAATAAGAAGCATTATTATACGTTACAATTAAGATACATTAAACTTAGGAAAAATCGACCATGAGGAACACTGACCCTCATCTAGGTACTTGTCCTGAGAGAGGGATGAGACAAAGGACTTTCCCCGATGTCAGAGAGAATGAAGAGAGAATTGAGTAAATTCCATATGCGGTCTTGCCAGTGAGGCCAAGCTCCCAAAATCCCTAGTATGAGAAGGAGATGGATCAGATGGACGCCTAGAAGATGCAAGGCCACCAAAAAGGTCCTACCAGACCAGAAGTATTGCTGCTGTCTTTGTTCATGTTCCTACTAGTTGTTTTATAATGGAAGGTACGATTTATTACAATTTTGCCTAGTTTCTGGAGAAGAAAGACACTTCTATAGACCACTGATGGTACTCATCCTAAAGAATTATATATATATCAGCATATCATTCCTCTAGGATGATATGCTGTCTTATATTGTGAATAATTTCCAAGCTTTTATTTGGACCTTATAGCTGTGTATAAGTGAAATAAGAAGGACATTTGACATGTGGGAAAACTCTTTCTATGTTGATTTTATTTCTGCTTGTTGGTGACAAATTGTTATTTGCTGCTTATAAATTTATTTGCATTTTTTTTTATTTTGAATGTTATAAGCTATATATATTTATATTATAGACGTTATACGTCTAATGCTGTTATGGTTTGATGATTAATATAATAAAATTGTATAAAAATAAGTTTAATTGTATTTATTTCAAAATATACCGATTTGCCTAAAATATAAATCAATCAATTTTATTATTTTTAGAATTATTTATATTGTAATTGTATGATCCTTTTCCACTTTAAAAAAACCACTGAGGGCGTACGAATCTGTTCTGATCTAGATATGGAGTAAAAGTTTATTTTTGTTGGGTTATTGTGGATCACAAAGTAAAAGTTTAATGAATTTTTGTTGTTATAAAAAGATTGAATCATTGTAATGGTTATTGCAGATTTTTATATTATTTAGAAATTAGTAAATTTATCCCATTCCTTATAAAGTATTAAATAATAACACCGCAATAATGACTTTATAAAACTGTGGTAGTGTCCCTAAAATTAAGTAGATAGGAGGTGAAAATCTATAAATACATTTCTTGCTGGAAATCTTAAAAATTTCTTTACTTCATATTTCGCTAGATTTTAATTTTCAAATAAAATATTTTATTACGTATATTTAAAATCTAAAAATATTCATATCAAAATCAATGTCGAGATACTTATTGCATATTTCAAGAACAAGAACGTTGATGATATATTTCTTTTTCCAAATCTATAATACTAGTTATTATAAATTACTTAATACATAAATGTTAACTAATTTACTTTTATATTGATGATAAAGTATGAATATTTTCTCTAATTGAAACCTGAAAAAAAATAAAAGCACACACACACATAAATTGCATATATTGCATTGCACACACATAAATACATTGCATTTCTAAAACAATTTATTAAAATAATGAAGCTTCTTTTGAAACAATGATTAAAGAATATATATATATATACTAATTTTATATGCAATTTGTTCTGTGGGAAGATAATGTACACAAACCAAAATTTGAAGCATATATTTTTTCTTTGTTTACGCCACCCCTCATAAGTTCAGTTTATTAATTAAAAACACTGTATCCTGATTTAAAAATTATCTTCGATTTAAAATATTTCGTTTTAAGTAAATACGTTTCTACATATTAATCGAATTAAACACCCAAGCTACCAATCAATAATTAATAATTTTCTAATGTAACGAATAAACATTCTCGTGTATTAAGCCCTTCAATTATTTCTAAAACTATGAAGGAGGGCAAAGAAAAAAAATTTAATTTGCTTGAGAGTTTTATTTCCAACGTTTGGTACTTGAAGACAATGCCATAAAAATAGGCAAGCTCAAATACTGAGATAAGATTAAAAAAAATCATTCCAATCTCAATAGATCCAGGTGAAAAGAAAGAAGCTGAACGCCCTGAGCAATTATCAGTTCAATGCGTTCTTCTCAAAGAGATAGTCACTTACTCTTTTATTTATTTTAGGTTGTCCTGTCTTCTTGTAGCATCCGTCAGAATTGGAGATGGACAAAGGGAATGAAAGGGATAAGAACAGTAGAGGAAGAGGAAGTAGTAACAGGAAGTGAAGACGCGGATAAACGAGCTTTCCATTGATTTTATGTGACTCGGATATTTACAATGCCAGTAGAGCAAGAAAGTTTATCGAAAATAAATGGAGTCATGTTGTTGCGTCCCTATATGTTGGCCATCTAGATTAAACAATTTCCCCCTTAAAATACTAACAACCTCTTTAGTTTCATGTTCAAAATATATAATTAAAAGGTACCCATTAAAAAATTTAATTTCAATTCATTCATCGATATATCAATTGATGCCTTACAAAGTTGTAACTTTTATTTGCACATATATTAATCAGAGAAAATACCAATCACGAACATAATTAATAACTACCCTTTTTTCATCAATTTCTTTAAATTCTCGAACATAAATATAAATGCAAGGGAAATTAAGATTTAAATCTTCGTTTTTCATTCTTCGATAATTATTTCTTAACTAATGGATATTTTTGAAAAGACTCATACTTTAATTAGACATTACATTTTGTTATTTTCCCTTTTTTAAATGTTGATAAATAAATAACTATGTAGATAAATTAACAGTAGACACATATGTAGATAAATTAATAGTAGACACATATGTAGATAAATAAATTATAGAATGTTTAATATATGTTTTAAATAAGCCATCCATAAAAGTTCCATGAATAATCTCTGATATATGAAATTTCCAAAATATTGTTTTCATTAGTAATAAGAATTCCTTGAACGGACATTTATGATGACTGCAAAAATAATGGACTTCATATGAATTGGTAAATAATATCTCCTTAAAAACAGAATGCGTAAGTTCAGTTCTTGGGAAGTCAATTATACCTCACACATGTGTCTCATGGGAAAAATCTTGAAACAGCCATTAGGCAATGACATTAAAAATGTGAAATTTTCACAATCGCCTCAATCTAGCTGCTTTTCAAAGCAATTCCAGGAGCTTACGTCACCTGGGGACTAAGTGCAATACTGAAAAAAATGCATATATTGCTGAGTTATGTACAATGTATAAGTTTAATAGTTTTTGATGGAAATCAAAACTGTTTTTTTTGCTTTAAGTAGTAATGCTGAATTTTTAAAATGTGCTTTTTTTGTATTAACTGTTTAATTTTTATTTTGTTGTTTAAATAAAACACAGCGTTACATTTTTTTTTAAATAAATATTAATGATAATTGCAAAATAGAGCAATATTTATTCAGTTCAATTAAAAACATATGTAAACTCATATTGTTTAAAAACTTTATTGACTGTTAACAACACATTTTAAAGCTAAGTATCCAATCTAGGTCTTATTAAAAATTTAATTACTTATTATATTTTAAATCAAATGCATTTGTGAAAAAAGTAGTTATTTGTTAAATAATTTTAAATGCAATTTTGCTCATATAGAAGATTTGCGTAGACGATAATAGGATTAATCTACCGTTCTAAATTAATACGTATTGTACGTATTCGCAATACTATAATGATATTCAAAATACCTTCAACAATCTTCCGAATAAGATGATAGTTTATTAGAATTTTCCATTGTGTAATTTATTATCTTCTGGACAATTTTATTAATACTAAGCAATTTATATACAAGTTATGAGTCTGGGACAGAACAGAGTCCAGTTTATGATTAATAATCGATATACATTGAATTTCGTAAGAATGCTCTTTAATGTTAAGTGTACATAAAAATGAAAATACTATGCAAACACTGCAGAATAAAATTTTAAATGTTTACATAAACAGCGATTTTAATTACTTACATAAAAAAGTTTATAACTGAATGGAATTTATTTTTAAGAGAAAATAAAATAAAAGTCATAATCATAGTTAAAAAACGATATCACTCCAGCAAATCAAATTGTTATTAAAGTATAGGTAGTCTTGATAAAATATAATCTAAAGTTAAATATTAATAATATTATATATCCGATATAATAAATTTGAACTACGTTATAAAAATTATCATACCAATTGTAATAAATGTAAATAATACAGAGTAATTTAAATGAATGTTAATAAGTTAAAACATACTTATAACTGTTGTTATGAATTTATTACACAAATAAAGAAGTCAGAAGAAAGTTTCTATGAATGTACGATGTGGATCAATTTTTGGCATGACAGACAGTTTAGATTTTGTCACGTCCATGTCAACATAACATATTTTACTGAGTCGAATACGTAAATCTACGACGAACATCAGGCAGAAGTGGGGATATCATCGTGTTGTCCTTCGTATATGCCCAAAGGAAAAAAAAATAAGAAGGTGCTATAGAATGACTTGAAGGCTACAACATCAATTTCAAATAATTCACACCAGAACAATCAATCCAGCTTTACGGCAGTTAATTATTGAGGTCACTACATACATGGTTTAAGTTAATATAATAAAGAAACGTCATATTGAAAAATGAAATCAAGCATCTCTACTTTCTAATGAAATAATAAACATTTGGGCATCATGCCGTAATCGATGAAACCTGTAATCGCTGTGTTTACGAAGAATGCAGTTGATTATGGCACAGTAAACGTTTATTTTGTTCTAATATTTCAGGTGTATAGTTCCTGCCTAAAACTCTTAATTATGCTTAGTGATTTTTTTTTTTTTATTTTGTTTTTTAATTGAAACGTATCTCCATCTGTGAAAATTATTTTTTTCCGTGCTTTCAATTTAAAGTTCATTTAATTTTGTATGTAATTTCAATTCCTCTGATGAGCATTTTGAAACTAATAAATTTCTAATAATGTTAAGCGAAACTCAGAATTTTCCATTTTGTACCACTAATTTAGAATTATTCTGTATTATAAAATGCATTATATTCTGTGCAATAAAGGCAAATAATGTAAAATGCATTTTATCTAGCTGTATGAAAGGATCATATGAAATTATCAAATGTATTTAAAATAAGGATCCAATGTGATGTTCATTTCAGTTTGTTTTTTGAACTTTGTAGTTTCTATAATGAGGATTTTGAATGTAATAAAATAATTCTAAATTATTGTAAAAAATTCCATTTTGAATCTTATGAAATACTGCTCAACACTATCGAAAAAATTTTAGATAACGAATTCCAATTCTTCTTAAATCACTTTTTTTTTTAAAAAAATAGAGTAAACATTTATTATTATTTTTTTAATTTTCCAGCTGTGCTTTAAATATCAATTTCCTTTCGGTTTCATTATAATTTTAATTTCTGTAATGAGTATTTCGAAAATAATAAACTATTATTGCTAAGTGAAACTCGGAATTTTACAATACAATGTTACTTTAATATTTCCAGTATAAATACATTACATTTGTCCTACTTTTTTTTGTACCATAAATTTTGAATTACCTTTTATTATAAAATGTATTTACATTAAGAAATGCATTTCCATTTACATTGCAATTTTTTTTTTATCTTATTGTAAAAACTCCATTGGGATCCCATGGAATTAAACCTCAATATTATTAAGTATGTTTTAGATAATAAACAACAATTTTCCTTAAATAATTATTTTAAATACAGTAAACATTTATTATAAAATGTATTTAAATTACAAAATGCATTTGCATTTACTCCATTGATATCCCATGAAGTTAAACCTCAATATTATCAAATATAATTTAAATAATAAACAACAATATTTAATTGAATATTTAATTATTTCATTTAGTTAACTTTTTTGTATATTATTTTTTTATTATTTTTCAATTTTTTTGTTACACATTTCCAGTTCTATCGTTTCATATTCATTGGCATTTTATCGACAAAAAAAAAAAAAAAAAAAAAGAATATAAAAAGCCTTAAATTATTTTTTATTAGTGATTTAAAACATTTATTATGTAAAAAGAATAAAAATTTCTAATTTAATTTATTCTCAAAAATTTTAATTTCGTTTTTTAAAATAAAGTTTGGAGGTTTCGAAATAAATATTCGGGACTTTATTTTGCGCAGAATTGTTTTTGTAAGTAGAAAGAAATAGACGTAAATTACTATTTACTTTCAGAAACTACTTTTCACTTTCAGACGTTGCTTCCAACTACTAATTTCATATGCTGTGGGAGCTGAAAATATCTGATGATATTTCAAAATACAAGGGGGAACTAAAATAAACTTTTTTGCGAGGAAATTGTGCCATTTTTATGTCCACCAGTTTTTTGAGATAAAAAGATTTTTATTTTAGCCAAAAAAATTTTTTTTTTTTTATGTAAACCATTTTACTTACAATTTTAATTACTTTTATAAAATTATATTTGAATTTTTCATCACTTCTCTAAAATCTTATTTTCATTTACTAGTACTTCATTTTAAAGCTTATTCCCAAAAAACGTTTGTGTATAACTCATCAAGTAAAATCACTTGAAATCAAACACTTTCATTTGTAATATCAGCTTTCAAATAAAAGTTCTTTATAATTATTATAAATAATTCATAATTTAATCACTTATTATATAATTTTAAATATTGTTATTATATAAAATTAATTATAAATTTATAATTAATTATTTATTATATAAATTTAAACATTAAATATTTAATTTTCTTAATTTTTATTTCTGTCTTTATTTTTAAACCGAACATTCAATTGACAGTTTTGAGAAATAATCATCATAATAATTAATCAAAAATAATATTAACGTAATTTATATGATAAATGAAAAGCTGATGAATCATATGTATTAGAAATCAATAGTTACATTTCTTTCAAACCATGTTCATGAAACATAAAATGTATTAAAATTAAAAAATTGTTTTCCAATATGGATTTAAAACATTATCTTCTAAATAATTTTGGTTGCTCTAGAAATATTAAGACATCCCACGAAATTCGCATTATTGAAAAAATAAATTACATCCTATTCCAATAAGTGTATGTTTAATGTTTTATTCTTTGGAAACAGTTTTTTTGAAACAAAAACTGAAAAACGAAATATTCTAGCATATATTTATGGAAATTTCTCCGCAATGAATGACACATAATCATTCAACTGAAATATATAAAGAAAATTCATTTAGTCTCAAAATAATGTTTCCAAGTAAAGATCCAGAATAGTTTTTTTTAAATTTTTACATAAAAACATAGTTCAGGATGTTTTTACGTAAAAATAACTTACACATAAAAAAAAATACAAAGTGAAAAAAAAAAAAAAAAAAGGGGGGGTGCATACACATAAAAAGAAATACAAGATACAAAAAACAAGTAACATCAAAACACAATAGAAGAAGTAAAGACCGAAATCATTGCCCCAAGAGCTGTCTGCCTCGCCAATATCTTGCAATCGCGAAATCAGTTCCAGGAGTGTCTTCCAACATTGCAGTCTTTTTCTATTCATGGACTCTTTCAACCCACAAAAACGACAGTTGATGGTTATATACCCATATGCGATATAAGTGTTCACTCAGACAGTCATGTCCTGTCATAAGTCTGAAAAGAGATTTTGCATTTCAGAAAGGCACGTCTGGTATTGTATCCAGCTCTGTCTCACTAAAATTTTTATTATTTATTCTCCCCAAGAGTTCTGAAAATATCCTCATTTTCATAATGTTTTATATATATCGTTTTACAGAATAGCACGAATCATCATGATAATCACGCATCAGAATAATTTGGTTCAAACAATTTAGTGCTCTTTCGAGCAAGGAAATCAGCCTGCTCTTTACAGTAGGTACCCCAGTGGGTAGGTATCCACTGGTTTGCTTTGGTTTATCGCTCTAAAGTCATTTTGTGCACAATTTGGGCCAAACAGACTGGGTATGTATTCCACTAGAGAACTACCCCTTTGTTCTTCTGCTCTAGAAGTTCAATGAGCTCTCGGCACTTAAGTATTTCATTCAAAAAGTGCTCCCCAGTGAGCTAAATTCTTGAATTGCAGCCTGGGAGTCGGACAGTGATACAACTTTTTTAAACTTATAGTGGACGGACAACAGTTGTTTCGGTGCAACCACCATCAATGGTGGTTCTGTGTTTTCCAGCGGATGCATAGAACGAAAAAAAAAATCTGTAAAACTCCAGACCCAGAATATATTAAATGAGCTATTTTGCAATTTTATATTCTAATATTATATTTTTTGGATCAGGAAGGATAAAGAAGAATTTCTTCTCTGGCTATATGTTATATATTATATATTATGTTATATATGCGATAAATTTCACATAAACAATACGGACTTTGCACTCTTGAATTATTGACATGTGTGCAAGATACATAATTTGATCCTTAACAATAGCTAACGAACACATTCATACGAAAGTTGAAAATTACAGACTTGGCAATCATTATTATGAGCGCATCTTTCCTCCCTGTGGTAGTAGAAATGAAATAACTAGAAGTATTGAGGTATCATACCTTGGCTTACCATTGCCACTTTAAATCAGTAAAAAAAAAATGTAGAATTCCCTATCTACCAACTTTAAACGATTAGGGCTAAATGTGTTAGTTAAAATCCACTATTGTTGAACTGAATATATTCTTAGAGCCTTACATGCAATAGGGACGGTACATAAATCAATCGAATGAAACACAAAATTCTTGCTGAATATGTTAACCTTAGAAAAATAAAAATGATCTTGGAGATTGCGTGAGCGTACAGGATCACTCACAGCGTGCGTTCACTCATTCTCTGCAAGTCCTACCACGGGTTATCTGCTTGGTGACTTGCTTGGTATCTGTGTGTGAAGTACATATTAAATTCCCAGTGCCTGAAATGAATAGCACAGAGACTCACATGAAAGAGATCATGGCTAAGGAGTATGGAAGGATTGTTAATTTATACGGTACAACATCCTTATTCCCGACAAGTATTCAATTCGACTTATATGTTTACTTTGATTTCAAATTGAAATATAAATATTTAGATTAGAAAGGAATATTACAGGAATATTACAGCTTAAATATTATTGCACTGTACTATAGTCACAAGATCTTAAAAAAAGAAAGATTGGTAGACCATGCGAATGTACATAAAGTTGGGTATTTGACAATTCGCATGGCCTTAAAATAGAATTTCAATCTCTCTGAAATATCAGGAGTAAATATAAAATCTGATTAAAGATTTGTACTCCAATCTTTTCCAGATGATACTAATACGCCAAAATTAATATTTGAGTTTAAAAGAATATACCAAATAGCGACGACGAAAATAAAGTGTTTTTCTCCCTTAGTGAACACACATATGCTATCTCAGAAACGAGATGACAGACGCAACTGAAAAGGAAATAATTACCAAGCTGCCTCTGGCAAATTTGATCTGAGATGAACTTGAGAAATCAGATAGCATTAAGGAATAGGTATTATCATTGTAAACAAGTGGTATTCAAAGTATAATGGGAAATTTACAGCTAAATATCTATTGAAGGTTAACTTTAGAATTCAGTTTTATTACCCTTTTGTCATATTGGCTCTGTCGAGACACGGCAGATATCCTGAATACCTCTGGTGGTTCAGGGTTTCAGCATCTGGGTTTTATATATATATGAAGGAGCTTGGAGATGTATTGCACTTTGTTAGCCATTTTAAACGGCTTAGATCGAAAATGAAATTGGACATAACTGGTTAAATAAAAATTGTGCACAAGCTCAGTAATTTAACAGTAGCCCATGTTCACAATCTAATATGAGTAGGCACAAGTAGTTAAAATGGCATTCAATATTGCTGTAGCCTTGTATTTTGGTGGGATAAGGGTAGATCATACAATTAGTCGAGGAGAATTATCCATGGACAAGTTTTTCACGAAAAATGATGACGTGTGATAATAGAGTTATCGAGTTGTGTTACTCAGTATATTCAGATCACGTTAAAATATGCTGGCAGCTAATGAGGAAGACACCAAAAATCACTAAAATGAGTTTTTCCGATATTTTTCTTCTTTTTTAATCAGACAATGAAGTATAATATATTTTTCATATTTTAATTTGTATGTAGTAGTATTGTAAATTAATGTACTGACATCTTAGTTAATTCAATATTAGTCCTTAAATAAAAACTTTTTATTCCTAAAAATGGTACATGCTACTATGGGTACATATTCTTTTTGTGGGAAGACGGAATTTCTTCAATAAATTAACAACAATTTTGTCAACCTGCGTAATTAAATAGAAGGAATATTTTTATTTGCAAAGTAAATCAGACGTTTTGAAATGTTAAGACTAATTTAAGGTTAGGATATATAAACTAGAAATATTTTATATAAAGCAAAGTGTTATTTCAAAAGAAATATTCTGTAGATGTATCAAACTTTATCTTTATTACGTTCGTGGTCTATATGCCACGAACGATCATTGATGTATTCAGAATGGTATGATTTCTTTTTGAGAAAAAATCATGTTTATGTAAATGAAACTTATTAGACTAAAATGAACTTATGTTTATGAAAAAGGCTTTTAGGTTTTACCTTTGTCTATATTATGGAAAAGGCTCTGCAAAACAATAGCCCATAACCAAATTGTTAAGACATTTACATACGAGGATCCACTCTTCTTTGAAACTCTTTTTTTCTGAAAACAGTGACTATAAGGCATCTCACCAGCAAGAGCGAAACCATCCTTCTTTCTTATACTGACTAATTTTATCACTTTGTCATTGGATTACGTGGTAAAAGTATTCTATTCCCAACAGATACGTTTTGCCCCCAACAGAATATTTAAAATAATTCTTGGAAATCTATATTATCAATTATTTACTTGTAAATGTATATCATTTTTTTAAATATAAATAATTAATGCAATTTTTAAAAGCCCATAATGAAAACTACAACTATTAATTGCATACTGATAACTTAAATGGAGTGTAATTTCAAATCATAAATTTATAAATTATACAGAAACGCTACCAAATCGACGACATGTGTGGAGAAATGCATATGTTTACAATTTTCAAATATTTAATATGATCTCAAATCTCGAAAACACCCGCAGCTACTGATGACAGCACATAATTGTGTATGCATATCTGCTCTAGACATTAGTATGTATCAAAATTTATTCAATGTATGCAATACTACTTGTTTGAAAACTAGCTATGCATAAGTATATTAAAGCAGATATTACTGCACTACTACAGTTATGTTCAGATTCATATTATTTCCTTCTAATAATACTTAAATACTGCCATTTTCTTATAACGAAATGTTTGTAG
Source organism: Caerostris darwini (assembly GCA_021605075.1). Taxonomy (NCBI): domain Eukaryota; kingdom Metazoa; phylum Arthropoda; class Arachnida; order Araneae; family Araneidae; genus Caerostris; species Caerostris darwini. The sequence continues at coordinate 5,850 of BPLQ01004957.1, read as the reverse complement.
ATACACATATTACATTTTAAATACAATGTAAAGCGCAATGAAATGTCTACAAGTTTTTAATTCCTTAAAGAAAAGAATCTAAAGATTAAATGATTTGATTATTTATAATAAATTTTTAAAAATTTATTGTTGTTAAAAACAAAAGCATGTTAAGGCATATAAATACATGTCGTAAACGATAGAATTAATGTAATTAAATGCCCAATTTGTGGCCTAATGGTAAGATGTGCAACTAGTGTGGCTCTACTCAGCTGGTAGCCTCCGTGATAGGCGGCTTGATGGCCAATTGGCTAGTGGTCTTGCCTTTAGTATCCCAAGTTTCAGGTGCGAATCTTAGAGGTGGTATTTATGTTTGCTTGTAGTACGGAATCCTAATTAAGCTGTAGGTCCCAGTCTAATTAGTCTAAAGTGTACATAAAATGAGCGTAGAGACACAAACCAAATCAAACCTCAGGTGCAGTCCGGTATTTACAAACAAGAAAACTCGATGGCGATTGTGAATACGTTTGTAAAGTGACTTGCATTATTAGTCAGGCTCTCTGGTAGGAATTTTCATCGTTTTCTACTATGGGACATGCAAATACGGGGCAGGTACATCTAATCCCCCATAATGTAATATCTGTTCCTCATCACTTGCTCATGGCGAAAAAAAAACTAGTCTAGCATCATTTGTTCCTGCCATAAATTTAAAGTGAGGCCTACCGAAGTTCAGCAAAAAATGTGAATAGCTAGCATGAAAGAAGACTAGATTAGTACATCATTTTGTTGCACTTATTTCTTTCAGGAATCATATTATTCGATGTCGATCGTGACAATATTGATACGCGTCTCACAGTAACCATCTTATTAGTGGGAGATTCCAAAGTTTATGTTTCAAATGACAAGCAAAAATGGTGTAATTACACTAAAAAAAAATTCTCCCTAAAGACAAGGCCTTCGTTTAATCGTCCATGAATGGGTTATTCAGTCACAAATGGTTGATGGAGATCTACAGATGTGCTAAGAAGGATGCATAAAAGTACATTAAAATATTATATATTTTTATTGAATGAAACTTGTGTTTGAAAATTATAGCAATAAATATATAGTATAGTAACTTATAAATATTAAGCTTTCGAAATATTAAGATACATCCTTTATTACAAGAGCATGTTTCAAATAAATCTCATTAATAATAATTTGGAATTAAAATTTTAAAATAAGTTTCGAACTTCAATGAATTCAACTGTTGCATAAATTAAATCATTGAAGAACGAAAGATAATTTTAGAAGGAATTGACACACTTTGCGTCGTGCTCAGATTTTCAAGAATTGAATTTCATCTCAAAAATTTGAATAATGCAGTAAGATGTGTGAATAATTTAAGGATCGAGGATTAGCTATTTACATTCATAAATTTTGCATTTTATATGCTTAGGCATTTTTATACTATAATCCACTGTTATGTTTGAATTATTTGTGATTCATTATTAGCATGAAAATTTTATTTCTTACGATGCTACGAATGATTTATTGATTTATTTGGTTTATTGGTTAGTGGAACATTTGCTCATTATTATCATTTATAGTGCTTGAAGAATTCAATATTTTTTAATTATTTAAGAAGAAAAATAATTTACACGTTTAAAAAATTATGTTAGCCATTTTATTTTTTTTTCTGGCTCATCGTTGAACATCAGAAGGAAAAGTCGTCCTAATGCCTTATTGAGCCACTTGCTCTTGTGTTGTTGTTACTAATCCCCACTGATACAAGAAAGTCTCCACCAGGTCCAGAAAACCCCGTTGCAGGCGACTAGGCCTTGACTAAGGGTAATATGCAGTTTCATTTAGTAAGGAACCACGGATGCTAAATATTTACCAAACCTCAAGATAACGCTCTACGTTCATATTAGACCGGGAGCTGCGGTTTAAAGTAAATTTTGAACCCTTAAAAAACATCCATGGCACTGCCAGTAGTCGAATGTAAAACTTGTGATATCGAGAGGCAGAGCGCTAGACACTCGGCCATTCAGACCCGAAACATGTGCTCCTGTTATATAAACAACAAATAGCCCACTGATGGGTAATGAAGAAAGGCCATTAATTTTCGAAGGGAGTTTTAGGTAATACTGCTTTATATTTGCGTATTGTATGGGGAAAAAATACCTGAAATTTAGGTCGGGTATCCTCATGTTTGACAAAAATGTCTGCAATTAACATCGTCTGGTGATACTAAATTCGAAAACTTTTCTGCATGTTGATTGCAGGAAAGAAAAATATAGGGTGATAGGCGAGATAGAGTCAACAGTCCAGTGAAGTACTCAGTTTGTAGAACATGCACCCATCATTTGCAGGCAGACAGACATGGACGCTCACTTAAAGAAAAGAAAGAGCCTAGCTCCTGCTAAATGAGAGAGAAACAGGGTATGAAACAATTACAAAATTTGTTTGAAATAAACTTAGGGCAAGACAGGAATTGCTTAGGACAGGACTTTAGACTGTTATTCCGTATGTTTGATCATTATAGAATATATTTATACTGTTATTTGCTACCTTTTAAAATTCATTAAATTGTGTAGCAGTTAAACATTTCGCTCACATTTTTTTTTTAGTTCACTTGTACCCCACAAGTATTACAGGTCTATCAGGCACGTGATCAGGTGTAAGTGGTATTTAACTGGTATTAAGTTGTGGTATTAATCCATGCCAAGGCGGGTTGAAGCTGTGTTGTGCGCCAAAGATGGGCCAACTCGTTATTGACAGGCGGTCATAATGTTTTGGCTCTTGAGTGTATGCACATATACTTACTATTGCTTATTACATATTATTAAATATTGTTAATAGTATATGAATATATGTATGTTGATTAATATGTAATGAGTTACAAATGAGTTGCTAAGATATACGGTTATCATTAGCACCAGATAAATTATTATATAAAAAATTACTTTCTATTCATTATAAAGATTTTTTTCTCGTTGATAAGAATTACCCTTTTTCTAAGATCCAAATTGTTCTTTAAAAAGGTCGAAAGGAAGAATTTCGGGAGTTTGCTGATGATTTGGGAGAAAAGTTTTTTAGTGGAAATAATAGATCTTAAAAGGATAATCACCAAGAGCGAATTATACGAAGTTTTTGATTTTGTAAAAGGAGTGTTAGAGATGGCTATTGGTCCCAGGATTAAAAGTGAACAAAGGAGTTGCAAAGAAAGTAAGGGGGATTTAAATACAGGGACAAGTAGAATTCGAGTTAAGAAATTTTAAAATCATATTTCAATAATCTCACCAGCGACATGAAAAAAACAGTTTAGGAAAAATTAAGCTAATTCTCATGTTCAAAATACAAAATAATAGTAAAAATATTTTTAAAAAGCAAAATGTTGCTTCAAGTAGGCAACAAATGGGTAATTTGTTGCAATCTTAAGTTCATATTAACAGGGCTCAAAATGCATTTTCTAATTGCAACAAAGGCAGAAAACGCTGTTCATTTGCAACTTTTAACATTAGTTTCAAAACAAAATATTTCTGTTAATCATTACCCTCCCCAAAGTGCTATCAATTCAACTAAAACTAAAATGCAGCACATGCTCCAACCCACTCTATATCAGGCATACAAAGTTTACCGCAAGTTCAGAAAATGTTGTGAAAGTTTTAGTGTCTGTTATTGTTGAGCATCCAATTAGAAAGGATTTAACGAAAAATCATTCAATGGTTGCAGTAAGAGAAGGAGTGGAAAATTCAAGAGGAGAGATCACAGAATTAATGGGAAGATTATCCAAATTCGAATGCAAATGAAAGCCTATGAACAACAAATACTCAACAAATTATTGATCATCTCAGTCAATAGCAACTTGCTCTATCAACAGCAAATACGATATTCACGTTATCAACCCACGATTAATCAAAAAATTAAAAACATTTAGTAAAATTGGTGCGTTCCTAATTCCTTTGTCTATTGTAACAGAACGATGTTGTCGACAATTATATGGTCAGAGTTGAATTTACATCCATTACTATTTTTAGGAAGAGATAAATCGTCCATTCAAGAGAAAATCTCGGAATCATTGGTACAAGAAGGTGAAAAATAGAAATAGAAAATTGTTTCCTACTTATTTTTGTGTTGTAAACGCGCATATTTGTCGACAATGTAATTGTCAGGGTTGAATTTACACCCATTATTATTTTTAGGAAAATACAATTCGCCCATTCAAGAGAAAATCTTGGTATTCTTCACTTTTTTGTACCAATATGTTGAAGAATAGAAATGGAAAATCTTGCCCTACTGGTTTGTATGTTGTGAAGACGCAAAGTTGTCGTCAATGTATTTTTCAGAGTTCAGTTTACATCCATTATTATTTGGAGGAGAAGACAGTACTTTAATCAAGAGAAAATTTAAAACAGGATTATTAATGTAAGAAGGTGAGGAAAAAAGAAAACTTAAAAGGGATTTTTTATGCCAGGAGATAGGATAAAAGGAGATAACTGCCTAAGAACCATGCTTAGTCATAGTGTAATCTGCAATATTATTTTTTGTTCACAATTTTATTTTATAATGTTACGTAATAGTTTTCCTTCAAAAGAAATTGCTTTTTTTTATAATTTGACCTATGAAAGGTTTGAATGCTGTCTTCACTTTCGCATGCCATAAATCTTTTGTGTTATTCTTGCTAATATGCATAATATTAAAATATAAGGTTAAAATTATTTTTTATTTCAATGTTCTCATAATTTGTAATGATTTGGAATGTTTTAATGTGGAAGCTGTATATTATGTTGAATTCTCCACCAAAGCTTTTCTTTTCCCTTGAAGCAAAAACCGGCATGAGGTTTTTTATTAATATTATGTTGCATTATCGCCACAAATGTAATCAAAGTGCTTTCAAAGAAGAGAATTGTAAGTATCGGTCCATATCTACCAAAATCAAACATTTTAATGGAAATTATGTGACAACCAAAAGAATCGGAAAGAGGGAACATTCCTTTGGAAATCATAAAGACGTTTTCTTAGAAACACCTGGTCAAACAATTAGACCTCCCGTAGTGAGTGAAAAAAATAATTGAAAAGAGGAAGAAGTTAAACGGTCATATTTTTCAGAACAAATTTAGATAAAAGATTCCAAAGAGTTTGATTTTTGATACATACAGAACCTTGCAGAAATAGGAAAGAAGAGATATTGTTAGATGTACAGTGAAGTAGTAGCAAAGAGAAGTAAAAAAGTAGAGAGGGGCAACTGCACTTGTAAGAGAGAGAGGGACGCCCAGCCCTTGCAGTCAGCGATAAAGGGCGCAGATCCATTGCAGAAGATAGACTAATCACCTAGCCTTTACAGGAAGACTTATATAGGCACTTACTACTTAAAAAAGGAGTCTAGTCCTACAGAGACGAGAAATAATTTAGAAAATTATAATTTAATTTATAAAAACACGTTTTAAGAAATCCTATGTAGAATTTGTTTAGAAGAATATTTTAAACTATTATTCAATGCCTTTTATCCGTACATGATATGCATATATTGTGTTGTCCTGCCATAATATGTATATATTGTGACAAGACATCCAGCTCTTTGCAGACAGATAAACATAGTCACTTAGTAATTAGAAAAGGAGTCTAGCCTATTCAAGAAACAGAGGGTAACTAATTCGTAAGTAAAAGTTGTAAGAAACTTTATATAGAAATGTTTAAGAAGAAAGTTTCGATTGTTATTCCCTGCCTTATTCATACATAATATGTAGTTATAATGATAACCTTTCTCTTTTAAATTCAATAATTTATGTTTCAGCAAAATATTTTATCTCAATATTCTTTTATTTTTTTAATTCCACTTCCAACCCAACTTAACTACTTTCACAAGTTAAACACCTTGTACAAATT